>OX101783.1:70566256-70658756 GCA_944452715.1 Ophion slaviceki
TTTACGGGCTCGGCTTATAAGACTTTTTTGTAGAAAATTACTTTCTCTACAAAGTTCTCATCTGAATTTTTTTCGATATATCTAATAGCTTAGGCGTTACAGCCGTTTGAATAGATATTTTCGCACAATATTCACTTCAAATAATGATACCGCTGAAACGGTTGAATTTACGGACATGGCTCAAGGAACTTTATTGTAAAGTATCATATTTCCTATGAGAACCCACTTGGAAAATATCGCGATATCAAAATTCGCGGAATGGTAACACTAATAATGAGAAAAACATTTTTTTCAATGTTAATCGAATGGGAAACCTTCAATTTTGATTCGCGACCTCTAAATATTTGTTGACAACACCCCCCTTTCACGAAAGTTCGCTTTTGGGTACCAACTAAAGGTTTTCGGACACGATGGGTAAAAAAAAGTTGCCCTGAAACCAATCACCCTAATATATATATATATATATATATATATATATATATATATATATATATATATATATATATATATATATATATATATATATATATATATATATATATACACGCATAAACATCGATGCAATCCAACGATGCAAACTTCAACATCATCGATGATCCAATTCTCAAAACTTTGCGAATCAATTGACATTACCGAAAATTCTAAAAATAACATTTCTAAAAATAAAAACGTGGATTCGAGTCCGACACTGTTCGCTCCCTTTATTGTTATTTCAATATGTCCGAGGAATTGATGTTTGAAAAAACAAAATATTGTCTCTGACGAGAGCAAAGCAAGGCCAAAAATGTCGAGCTCACTCACATTTCGAAAAGATCAACAGTGACCTGAGTCGCCGCCCTGAGAATGGCCAAGTGCTCCTTCAGTGCTGACGGATGGAGCATGTTCGCCCCCGCGTGTCTCGGCGTTTGTATGACCAATTGGTGCGTCGAGGGTGCCGCCTCGCCCAACGCTTCCGACGCGTACGTCAATTCTTTCTGCAGCCTTCCGCCTTCTATAAATAGAAAAAGAAGAAAAAAAAAATTACACGGACATTCCTTTTGCTTTCAATTCCCTAGTTGCTTCCTTTCGGTCATCTTATGCTATATGTAGTGAATGGTTATATTTTTATTGAGCCGTAGATGTAAAGGGTGTCTCAAAATGACCTGACATTTTGATTGATTAAGGGGTTACCCCCACTTGCGATTTTGAAAAAATCGATTTTTTTTATTGCATTTTTTTGAAGTATAAGTATCCGGGCCCATACTTCTGTATGGGCCCGGAATAGATGACTCTATGTAAGTTTACAAAAAAAATATTTTCTTCGTGTAAACTGAAATTGAAACTTTCAACGCGTTTTTCTCAAAATGGCATTTCTGAAGTCGGTGACCAAGATTACTCGAACACTAATGAACCGATCTTCTTGAAATTTTGCAGGCTTATTTAATACATAAAAATGTAGTCTTTAATCGGTCGATTTTTTTTTTCGAAAAAAATGGCCGTTTTATAGCCAAAAAACGGCCGTTTTTTTTTCGTTAAAATCGAACCATTAACTTTGACTGTCCGCCATTTTGTGAAAAATGAATATTTTTTAAAATCCTTCGATTAAAGACTAGTTTATACTTATATTTGACTAAATCCATCCGCATTTTTTTTTCATATGATCCACCTCGCCGCAATGTTGGTCACCGCAAACCGTGTATATAAAAACATTATTTCATTGACGGCGATTTGCCACTAAACAATGTTATATTTTTCAATAAAAAAATTACTGAAAGTTCTTCAAGATGTGTTCTTTAAGATGGTATGTTGATCGATTAAAAAAGTTTTGTAGTTTTCTTTTAAAAAATTCATGAAAAAGGCCTTTTTTCGCTACAAGTGAGGGTAACGCCTTAAGAAAACGTATTATTTATTTGAAAAGTACGAATATTTTTATTTTAATGTAAGGTACAGATATATCTGATAAATGGCCGCCTCGTCCCTGTTTGCAAACGTCCACTGTTTTGACGAAATTTTCAATAACATTTTGGCATAATTGCGGACTAATTTCATTACGGCCGGACCCTGAATTGGAAGGTCCGAAAAATCGTTTTTTTTTATTGCCTAAATCGATGGATGAACTATCCAAAAATATATTTACAAAGTTACAGAGGCCAATTGTAAATATTTTCGAAGATACAAGGCCAAAAGCAGAGAAGCGATTGACATTTGATATTGATATTTCCTGCTATCGAAAACTTTGAAGCGCGTTTTCTCCAGTTTTCATTTTCACGATTTTTCCAAATTGGCGGGCGTGATAGCAAAAAAACTAAACGACCTATCGAATCAAACCAAAGTTCATTTTCTTCATTATGAAAATCTCTTCTAAGTGAATTAAAAAAGTCGCTGAAAAAGTATTTTAAAATAATTTTTATAGCACGTTAAGGGGAGGGAGGGGACAATTTTACGCATATCTTTGGCCAAAATCATAAAGGGGGAAGCCTAAGCTTCAATTTCGTTTTTAAAAAAAATTTCGACGATTTTTTTTCCAACAATATTTCGTTTTTTGTGAAAAAATAGATAATTTGAAAATTGCTCCGGATTGCGAAAACGATGAGATTTACAACAAAACCTCAGGACAGCAAAAAAGTTGCATTGCTTCTTGTGAGTTCACGAGAATTTTTTCAGATTTTTTTTCATCTATTTCCGGTCAAAGCTCGATTGATCTGAATACCATAACAATAATATAATTAAATTTTTGACTTACATATTAAACTTTGGTCTCGTTGAAGAAACCTCCTCTCGCCGAATTTAATTATATTATTTTTATGGTATTCGGATTAATCGAGCTTTGACCGGAAATAGATGAAAAAAAAATCGAAAAAAAATCTGAAAAAAGTGTTGTCATCATATATTTCGACAGCTGATTTGTACAAAAGCTTGTTTGATTCTGTGCAATTGTGTTTTCTTTCTAATTTAGCAGATATGGAAAATGAAAAGCAGCGTTGTTGGGAAATTTTGCTTATTTTATTACCGGAAAGGTGAGAATGCTGTTCGAGCAAGAATCAAATTACGTGACGTGATGGAGAACACGTGTCGACAGAACGCCAGTGCCAAAACTGCATCGCAAACATTCATTTATAAAAACTGATGCTCCCTATTTCGGGAGATTTGATGGAAATTGTTTTTCTTGAGCTTCTACCGGACGATTCCACAATAAACATGGGGTTGAAGTTGTCATCGTTTGAGTGTATCGAAGATTCTTTTTCATCTCTTATTTTCATTGTTATCCAAAATAAAATTTTACAGATTCTGGTTGTACGGCGCGGAATGAAGATCTTAAAAAATGTTTGCGTGAGGTTCGTAGGTCGGAACTGCCAAAGGAAATTGCAGAAGTTAAAAAGGAATCGTTTTCGTTGTATTCCAACGATGCGAACATCGATATCATCAATTGATGCGAAAGTGTACTGCTATCAACTGGGCATATTTGGTGATTCCACCAAACCAAAAAAGCCAGAATTGATGGTCAGAAAAGGTACAGTGTATGAGCATGATAACCCAGACCTCACACAAGTTTGGTAATTCCTCAGAAGCTGTTAGACCTTGGATGGGATGTGCTAACACCCCCACCGTATTCCCCGCAACTCGCACCCTCGGATTATTACTTGTTCTGGTCTCCACATAAATTTTCAAACGCTGAAACATTTACGAGGGTGGGGTGAAAAGTTTCCGGCCTGACCAAGAAAAACGATATTTAAACATTTTTTTTTGCTTTATTTTTCAACATAATCTCCATCAACACTGATACATTTCTCATAACTCTCGCATCCCAAAAAACAGTAGCCATAACCTTGTTTGCCGATAAAATTGTTTTTGCCTTCTTTGGGGTTGGTTCCCCTTTTCCAACCCACTGTTTTGACTGTTCTTTACTTTCAGGAGTGTAGTGGTGGACTCATGTCTCATCAACAGTTATGAATCGACGCAAAAATTCGTTTGGATTACGTCTATACAGCGCCAAATTGTCGGTAGCGTCGAGCGTTAGCAAACGCTCGATTGGTCGAGCGTTAGCAAACGCGGCACCCACCTTGCACACAGCTTTTCCATGTTCAAATGGTTGGGCAAAATATTTCGCACACGTTCAGCTAACATCCTACAGGTCTCAGCTATCTCATGTACTTTCAACCTGCGGTCTTCCAACACTATTTTATGGATTTTTTCAATCATCTCTGAAGTTGTGACTTCAACGGGCCGTCCTGAGCGAAGCTCGTCAGAGGTGCTCACACGACCAATTTTAAATTCAGAAACCCACTGATTAATAGTTGAATATGATGTGGAGGAGTCTCCTAGTGCTGAATCCATCTCTGCTTTTATTTGTTTTGGTGTAAAACCTTTCAAATGGCAGTATTTGATGACAGCACGTTTTTCCAATTTTTCCATGTTTACGAAAACAACGGAAGCGTCTCGCGCAATGTGCTCTCAAACGCAAACTAACGTAGCGATTGGGCTGAAACTGTACATACAAGCTCGGTAGGAATGGTACTGTAGGACGCCGCTCCAAAACTAGACCTAGTGGCACCATCTCGTGGTCAGGCCGGAAACTTTTCACCCCACCCTCGTATATTTTCCTAAGGGGCCAATAACGTTTTTATGGCGCTAGTGACTGTCAAAAGTATAGTACTACTTATTGATATTTTAGCAGTTACATTAGTTATGCACATATGTTAACCGCAACGACTAATCTTACAAGCATTTCCGAATTATTCAATGCTATGAAATATAGTAGGTTTTCATCAAATGGTTATTCTCTGGCACTGTAAAAAATGTACTCCCCCAAGATGCTAATAGTGAACAGGACTAAAAAAGATATATACATGATTGAAAATATACCTTGTGATTTGCGAAGTTGTTTATAGTGATTTGTACCATATTGGAAGATACGACCTGCTATATGCGTATTTGGTGTATCAAGGGGCTATTCCAGTGAGACACTTTAAAAACATCGATTTTTATTGCCTTTTTCGACAGTTCATTCTTTCAAGAACATCATCAACATTCATATCATTTGTATCAATATCATTCTATCTTGCAAAAACCGATAGTTAAATCTTTAAACGCGTTTTTCTCGAAATGAGATTTTTCAAATTCGCTGACATTGTAACCCAAAGAGCAATTATCCGACTGACTTGAAATTTGAACTGAGTACTCTTGAATATATTTACTCTACAATGACGTAGGATATTTTCGATTGGATGAAAATTGACGATTTGGCATTGAAAAAAACGACCATTTTATAGGCAAGAAAACAGACTTTTTTCATAACTACGCCATTTTGTTAGATTTTGATATTTTTCGAAAATCCTACGTCATTGTACAGGAAATACCTTCTAGTTTAACGACATTTTTCCATTTTCGGTTTCAGCTACTCAATCGGCCGGAATCATGTCAGCAGTGGATGAACTTTTTTTGGCGTCTCCGAAGCCAGCGCACAAGTCGCTTGGATCTCAATATTTTTCTATGAAAAAATTATGTAATATAGGCCAAATATAGCCAAATATATTCTTAATTTTCCGACACATTTAATTGAGTACTTTTCTTGTAAAAAAATCCCGAAAATCACCCAAATTTTCAGCGGTGTCGATAAACTATAGGGATTTTTTTGCGATTTCTTTTATTCCCATGGACGTTTTTTGTTGTTGTAAATACCATGAATTTTCCTCTCAGCGCATTGACCCAAAATGGCCAAAATAATTCAAAATAATAAAAATAAATAATAAAATAAAAATAATAAAAATAAATAATAAAAAAACCCAAAATAATTCAACAAAATATTTATATACAGATATTACAAGAATTATATAAATAATACAAGAAAATTGTTTTTCACTTGCGCAAAAAACACAAAAATACTGTCCAAACAACCCAATAATTTCCCATTCAACCGAAACAAACGTTTCTTTCATCTCTCCGATTATTACGCGAATTAAATATTGTTTCTCTTCCGAATCGCTCTCCTTTCTCCCTCCCTCTGTCTTTCGCATTTCGCTTATTCGTATCCTCGGGCACGAGTCCCCGATAAAGATACGAGAGCTCGATAATCGGAATAGCGTTCGGAGTTCCGGATACCCGAGCCGCCAATGAAAATAATCGAGTCGCGGTGCGCCCGAGAGACGATGAGGGACGAGATACGCGGGGTGGAGGAGATCCCCCCCCCAGACTCCGGGCAAAGTGTAATTGGTAAAAGTCTCGTTACACGCGCGGGTGGTGGAAGACATACGCGCACACAAGCAGGCGGTACTTGTGTGTCGTCATCGTTCGCAAGGAGGATATAACGAGAGAGCTTCTTCCTTCTCAAGGAGAGTTTCTCGATGTTCGGCCTCGTCCCGGGGATTTTGAGACTGCGGTGCAGGGGAGCGGGAGGGGAACAGGGACGGGGGGAGCGTTCTCTCGGTTCTCTTTCTCACTCCTATATACCTAGTAAGATTTCACCGTCAAAAATGCCGACGGCGTATTTGCTCGTTCCGGAGGAGTCTCGGCGCGGCGCTCAGCGCGACCGGGGACCACCCGCGTGTTGCCTCTGCTGGCTCCGCTTGCGCCTCAGTGGTTCTCAATTACGTCAAAAATCTCCGATTAATCGCGGCTTTGAAAAAAAATAGTCGATCGACTTTTCGAGTAATACAAAAACAGGTACATGTAAATAATATGAATTAGTTTTTATTATTTTTAAAAGAATATTTATGGATGAAGTTATATGAGTGGGTTTAATGAGGTTCGTTTGTTTGAGTTTGTTCGGGTTTGTCGTTTGTTTGCGTTTGTTTGGATTTGTTCGTTTGTTTAGGTTCGTTCGTTTGTTTAAGTTTGTTCGGGTTTGTTCGTTCGTTTAAGTTTGTTCGTTTGTTTAAGTTTGTCCGTTTGTTTAAGTTTGTTCGTTTGTTTAAGTTTGTCCGTTTGTTTAAGTTTGTTCGTTTGTTTAAGTTTGTTCGTTTGTTTACCCAAACAAACTTGTTCGTCTGTTTAAGTTTGTTCTTTTGTTTAAGTTTGTTCGTTTGTTTAAGTTTATTCGTTTGCTTAAGTTTGTTCGTTTGTTTAAGTTTGTTCGTTCGTTTAAGTTTGTTCGTTTGTTTAAGTTTGTCCGTTTGTTTAAGTTTGTTCGTTTGTTACGTTTGTGCTTTTGTTTAAGTTTGTTCGTTTGTTTAAGTTTGTTCGTTTGTTTAAGTTTGTTCGTTTGTTTGAGTTTGTTCGTTTGTTTAAACTTGTTCGTTTGTTTGAGTTTCTTCGTTTGTTTACCCAAACAAACCCAAACAAACTTGTTCGTCTGTTTAAGTTTGTTCTTTTGTTTAAGTTTGTTCGTTTGTTTAAGTTTATTCGTTTGCTTAAGTTTGTTCGTTTGTTTAAGTTTGTTCGTTTGTTTAAGTTTGTTCGTTTGCTTAAGTTTATTCGTTTGCTTAAGTTTGTTCGTTTGTTTAAGTTTATTCGTTTGCTTAAGTTTGTTCGTTTGTTTAAGTTTATTCGTTTGCTTAAGTTTGTTCGTTTGTTTAAGTTTATTCGTTTGCTTAAGTTTGTTCGTTTGTTTAAGTTTGTTCGTTTGTTTAAGGGGTTACCCTCACTTGCGATTTTGAAAAAATCGATTTTTTTTATTGCATTTTTATTGCATTTTTTATTACATAGAGTCATCTATTTCGGGCCCACACAGAAGTATGGGCCCGGAATAGCTGACTCTATGTAAGTTTACAACAAAAAAATATTTTCTTCGTGTAAACTGAAATTGAAACTTTAAACGCGTTTTTCTCAAAATGGCATTTCTGAAGTCGGTGACCAAGATTACTCGAACACTAATGAACCGATCTTCTTGAAATTTTGCAGGCTTATTTAATACATAAAAATGTAGTCTTTAATCGTTCGATTTTTTTTTCGAAAAAAAATGGCCGTTTTATAGCCAAAAAACGGCGGTTTTTTTCGTTAAAATCGAACCATTAACTTTGACTGTCCGCCATTTTGTGAAAAATGAATATTTTTTAAAATCCTTCGATTAAAGACTAGTTTATACTTATATTTGACTAAATCCATCCGCATTTTTTTTTCAGATGATCCACTTCGCCGCAATGTTGGTCACCGCAAACCGTGTATATAAAAACATTATTTCATTGACGGCCATTTGCCACTAAACAATGTAATATTTTTCAATAAAAAAATTACTGAAAGTTCTTCAAGATGTGTTCTTTAAGATGGTATATTGATCGATTAAAAAAGTTTTGTAGTTTTCTTTAAAAAAATTCATGAAAAAGGCCTTTTTTGCGCTACAAGGGGGGGTTACGCTTTAAGAAAACGATAAAGTTGACATGTTTATTGTACACCGGCATACGAAAAAAAAATAACAAAGATGCGGCGAAACCTGTACTCGTAATGTAATGATTTTTATTGCAGCAATGAAAACTGTACCGATAAATTAAGCGTGTTTGTGCACCAACCGAAACGGAACGTATGGACGATGGTATCGTTAATATCGGATACTCCGTACGCATGGAATGCCATAAAAACGTTTGAATTCCACGTCGTCCCCCTTTGTTTTCGTTCGAAACGGGATATGCATGTTTTGTGTTCCGGAAAAAATGATCCAGTGGACGTTGTTCGATGAAAAGATATTTAGGAGCCCGGAGCGTTACTCAAAATCCAATATTTGACAAGTATATATGTTATTGTCTAGGCTACACCGAGGCTTTACGAATTTTTTGAATTTTTTCACCACAAAACACCAAAGATAAAAAATCGTTCAATTTAATTTATGATCTTGAAGTTTGCATCGTTTGAATGCAACGAGAATTCTCTTTTTCATTTTCATTTCTTCATTTTTATTGTTTCACAAAATATTTTTATGCAGATTTAAATTCCAGATCTCTAAAAAAGTGAATTAAAGCATGATTGAAGGACTTTCTTAACGAATATTCGGCATTCCTTAATCAAAGGATAATCATTTTCATTGCATTCCAACGATGCAAATGTTAACCTCATTGGCATTTTACGTGCTGTTAGATGGGCAAGACGTTCACGCTACGGGTGATATAATTTTTTGTTGTTGCTATTTTGCACTAAGATAAACTAATCCTAACAACTGATTAACGCAAACTAAACGTTTGTAAACATTTATAAAAAAAACGCCCCATCTTGCCTATCGTAAACCATATATATTCAATATTGAACCATCAAGGCTTGATGAAAGATTACGAATCTTGGCTGGCGAATGAAGAGCATTGCTGCCAATCTCAATGTGCGCGAAGTTGCCGTAGTTCGACAACACTTAATATTAATTAATTGTAGTAATAAATAATCTCGTAGCATAAAAACAAATGACGTTGAAGTTTGCATCGTTGGAATGCAATGAAAATGAATTCTTTCTCTCAATAACTCAATGACTCAATAACTCAACACTCAATAACTCAACACTCAATAACTCAATAAATCAATAACTCAATGACTCAATGACTCAACACTCAATAACTCAATGACTCAATAACTCAATGTTTTTAGGCATTGAAAATACTTGAATGCATCTTTCCCGCCGATTGGGGACTGGAGAGGCAAGACGCACATGAAATAGGCTGATAAATCTGCAGTCATTTATTGTTTCGGGTTGAAATTTTTTTTTATTATTAAGTTAACTTAAATTTAAATCAAATTCAAATTAAATTCTTTCTCTCACTAACTCAATGACTCAATAATTCTAAACTCAATGACTCAATAACTCAATAACTCAACTCTCAATAACTCAACACTCAATGACTCAATAACTCAACTCTCAATAACTCAATGTTTTTAGCATTGAAAATACTTGAATGCATCTTTCCTGCCAATTGGGGACTGGAGTGGCAAGACGCACATGGAATAGGCTGATAAATCTGCAGTCATTTATTGTTTCATGTTGAATTTTTTTTTTATATATTTTAAATATACATGAAAGGATACCTCAATGTTTACTAGGCTCACGTGTTTTTCTTTCCTTCTAAAAGAATTCCCGAAAAAACGCTTTTTTGGACCTTCTAATGCATGCTCCCGCCTTAAAACCGGAAGCTGACGGATTCTCATCGGGATACCATGTATGGTACGGAAAGCACGTGCACGCCCGCACACTCGCTCTCTCTATCTATTTCTTTTCCTCTCCTGGTTAGGATGAATCAGCCTGTAGAATGCGGGTATCTTGCGAGGCGTCCTGCCTGAACATTGAGAGATCTCGACTCTCCCTCTCTCTACATTTCTCTCCCTCTCTCTTTCTCTCTCTCTCTCTCTCTCTCTCTCTCTCTCTCTCTCTCTCTCTCTCTCTCTCTCGTTCTCTCGTAATAAAGACACTACTCTTCCGGAGATCTCCGTATGCCGCCAGTATAAAGCGGCATAACGGAGGAAATGACGGCGATAAAAAGGGAGAGAGAGAAAGACTGCAACGTAAGGGAGGGAGAAAACACATCTTAAGGGGTCTGCATAAACTTCAAAGTTCACAGATACGATTATGTTTTGCATTGTTTTATAGCCGAGAGTCTGAACTACAATACGTTCAACGAGAACTACATTTATATAGATTATGAAACTTTATGAATTTTAATTTTTCAGACCAACCATTGTCGAGTTGATGATCCGGCCGTTGGACCACGATTTCATACAGAGGCTTTATTGTACCTCAATAACGTGGTTCATGAAAAAAAAAAAAATTAATAAGAATTTACGCGAAATAAGTTCAATGTATGCCTAATAACATATCTTTTTCCCTAATGCCTAATAATCGATCTGGTCGGCAAAAAATGTATATCTATATATTTTGTTTATTAGGGGTACAAGCAAGTTTTAAAGAGAGGGATCCAATGGGATGACTCATTGGATCCAATTGGATTCAATAAAAGGGGGCGTTTTAGTATAGGGATCCAATGGGATGACTCATTGGATTCAATGGGATGACTCATTGGATCCAATTGGATCCAACCAGAGGAGGCGTTTCAGTATAGGGATCCAATTGGATGACCAGGAAGAGCCATTGCATCCAATTGGGTCCAATAAGAGGGTGACGTTCTAGGATAGGGATCCAATGGGGTGACCCATAAGATCCAATTGAACCCCATAGATGGAAGGGTGACGTTTTAGCATAGGGATCCAATGGGATGACCCATAGAATGAGCCATTGGATCCAATTGGAACCAATAAGAGGGTGTCATATTAGTATAGTGATCCAGTGGGATGACCCATAGGATGAGCCATTGGATCCAATTGGATCCAATAAGAGGGTGACGTTTTAGTATCAGGATCCAATAGGATGGCCCATTGGATGACCCATAGGATCCAATTGGGTCCCATAAAAGGGCCACGTTTTAGTATAGGGATCCAATGGGATGACTCATTGGATTCAATGGGATGACTCATTGGATTCAATGGGATGACTCGTTGGATCCAATGGGATGACTCATCGGATCGAATGGGATGACTCATTGGATCCAATGGGATGACTCATCGGATCGAATGGGATGACTCATTGGATCCAATTGGATCCAATAAGAGGAGGCGTTTTAGTATAGGGGTCCAATGGGATGACCCATAGGATGAGCCATTGGATCCAATTGGAACCAATAAGAGGGTGTCATTTTAGTATAGTGATCCAGTGGGATGACCCATAGGATGAGCCATTGGATCCGATTGGATCCAATAAGAGGGTGACGTTTTAGTATCAGGATCCAATGGGATGGCCCATTGGATGACCCATAGGATCCAATTGGGTCCCATAAAAGGGCCACGTTTTAGTATAGGGATCCAATGGGATGACTCATTGGATTCAATGGGATGACTCATTGGATTCAATGGGATGACTCGTTGGATCCAATGGGATGACTCATCGGATCGAATGGGATGACTCATTGGATCCAATGGGATGACTCATCGGATCGAATGGGATGACTCATTGGATCCAATTGGATCCAATAAGAGGAGGCGTTTTAGTATAGGGGTCCAATGGGATGACCCATAGGATGAGCCATTGGATCCAATTGGAACCGATAAGAGGGTGTCATTTTAGTATAGGGATCCAATGGGATGACCCATAGGATCCAATTGGCCCCCATAAACGGGTGACGTTTTAGTATAAGGATGCAATGGGATGACCCATAGAATGAGCCATTGGATCCAATTGGAACCAATAAGAGGGTGTCATTTTAGTATAGGGATCCAATGGGATGAGCCATTGGATCCAATTGGATCCCTACGACAATTTCTGCACGGGTAAGGGGCTATCCATCTGCTGTAACAGACGCACCGAAACCCCAAAGGTTACCAATGACCACGGATCCCTAAAAACGCGTAAGATCGAAATCCTCCACTTCGTAAATGCGCGAGCAACAATCGGTTTGCCTCCTAGACAACATTTATATGTCGTAAAATACTCTTAACCGGTAATAAATATACACGGCTACGTGGTGCGTATTGATACACAATCATACATCAGTACCGTGCGTGCGTAGAGTTCAGAAGAATGAGAAGGGAGATGGAGAATTTCTTGATTTATCGACGGGGCGTCTCTGTAATTATTTCTCCGTCCCTGTCTCACTTAGCGCGGAGCCCTCGCGGGACTGTACCCTTCCGGCTACCGTAATTGCACCGTAAGATCCGAACCAGCCCCCTCCCTCTTCTCTTCCTCTCGCCGGGCTCGCCGCGCCGCGCTCCTCTAAATATTCCTCTCTCTTTTTCTCTCCGGCTCTTTCTCTTTTCTCTCGGTCGCCTCCGTATCTCGGGGGTCCGTTCGTGAATCGCGATTTCTCTGTCGGAAGCTTAGGGGGCCACCGGAGAAACAACAGCCATTCAGACTGAGTCTCGTATCCGAGTGCGTATATCTCATCAACATTGACTCCATTGTCTCCGTGTGTTTTGCTTTTATTTTCTCCATCTTCCTCTCTCGCTCTTTCTATGTATAAATACATAGGGAAGGATGAGATTGAAGTCAATTTTGAGGACCCTCATCAGCAGTTTATCGTCCTCATACTCTACATGTCTTCAACATCGCTTTCAGATTAATGCTAGCCTTGAGGAGGTACTAGTTCTTCAGGGTCGACGAAGAGACTACAGTTCTACTGACAGTCGGCAATGAGGACAAAATGTCCTTTCCATCGATATTTATGAAAGTGTGTCTGTGCACGGAGAAAAAAAATCGGCGAATATTCGGAAATGGGGCATGTACATGAAGTTTGCATCGTTGCTATCCACGGTTTCATTTTTTTTTTCGATTTTGTTTGGTTGGTCCCGGTGGCCGTAAATATTTTTTATTCATTTTACCATATTTTTTTAGCAACTAGAGCTGAACTGACCAAGAAAAAATAGGAAATTACAAAATCGAAAAAAAAAAATGAAACCGTTGGATAGCAACGATGCAAACTTCATGTACATAAATGGGGCTCCTGCTAGAATCAGGCTAGTTTTTGTATAAATGGTTTAATATGGCACTTTGGGCCATAAAGTTTACCGGAAGCCAACGCATACGGATAGATACCTCCACGCTACGTCCCATCACCACCCTTCCCAAAAACAGTCGGTCATTAGCTCTCTGGTCTACAGAGCTCTAGCGATCTCCGCACCAGACTCCCTGGAGGTTGAACTAGAACACCTACGAAAAGCTTTAGGAGACAATGGCTGCAAGCCATGCAACATCGAAAGAACGATCAAAAATCTAAAAAGAAAAATAGCTGATTCGAAAACGGTTACAGCACCTGATGGAGAGAATGAAGGACAAATAACCGCAACAACTTCCCTTCCATACCTTCAGGGCATAACCGATCGCATAGGCAGGGTCCTTGGAAAACATAACGTGCGAGTCATCTTCAAACCTCAGAAGAAACTAGCACAAGTGATTCCGAGGGCAAAAGACCAAAGACCACCATTAAGTGCACCAGGAGTATACAAGATACCCTGCTCATGCGGTAAAGTGTACATAGGGGAAACCGGGAGGAAGATCAGTACACGGATCAAAGAACATCAACGGTGTATCAAATATGGCCATATTACACAATCAGCGCTGGCCGAACATTGGATGGAGACTGGTCATGCCATCCAGTTCGACAAAGCCCAAAGTCTGGCCCCATCAAACAGCTATTTTTCCAGGAAACACCGAGAAGGCTTGGAAATCCGAAAACATCCGGACAATCTAAACAGAGATGGAGGATATCACGTCAATCCTATTTGGCACACCGTCCTCCCGGTTTTTTAATTGACCAGCTGATCAATTAAAACATCTGATTGGCTGGTGCAGCGATCTGGAACGATGACTGCAACTATATAAGGAATACCTGAGACACGAGAGCTTCAGTATCGGAGCTCTCAGCCCTGATGATGCAAACTGTAACGTTTGCGAAATGTCGGCACAACGCTGATCCTCAACACGGCCTTCGTCCGGAAGCCACATACTCTTCTCATGAATATTGTTGATTCGAGTACTCAGGAAAAAGTGAATTTCGCTCGTTTGATTCAGATAAAATTTCTATTGACTAAATATGTTATTGTATTTTTTTCACCATTTCCGATATTGGTTTTCGAGTACATTATTCTTTAAAATATTAATATTTTATTTTGATTGAAAAATATTAAGCAAATGTCTGAATTGGTTAAAACAATTATGCGAAAATAAAATTTGTCTTGCGCATTTGGTTGAAAAAAATCAACCAAATCATGGCCGAGCGCCACCGAAATTATGGGTGTGAGGAAACCCGTAGTTCTCGGAGTAACCGCTAGAAGCCGCACGCGCGCTCGTTTCTCGTAAGCGTAGCGCGAACAGAAAATCTACTTAAACGCCGCAGAAACTTTAAAGAGTATCGCTTCTTGGCCTGTGGCCAAGATCAAAGTGTAGTATCTGTTCTTATCAGTTGAATATCTGATATTCTCTCCACTATTATCGTGGATGATCATTCTAATGCTCACTTTACATTTAAGATTTAAAACAAATTGAAAAACTTACGTCCCATGGCATATTCGTTTCGATGCAGTAAAGAAATAACTAATTCTATTAATTATATGTTTGTACGAAATAAAAAATCTTGTAGCAACCGCTTAATTATTTCATCCATACATCTACGGATTGTATGTAGAATGATTTCAATAGAATATAATTTTATTTGAAGGTTAATGTAGATATTCAGCGAACAGAAGAGCTTTTTCAAATAAAATAATTTGTTATTTAAATCAATCACATTTTTCAATATTTTATAGTATTGTAACAATCTCATATATCGGTGGCACTCCGCAGCAGCACATTTATTTGGATCAACCAGTATATTTTTTTGATTCAATTGGTTTTTTTTCTCAGTGTAGAGATAGAAGGAGCGAAAGAAATAGCGAGGTAGCTGTAGATTCGAAAAAGAACCGGGGAGCTTAATTATTCGCCGCATGATACGAGTCGATCTCAATAGGCGACTGTTCGCGGGTCATTTCCCCGTGGGGATAACAATCACTCGCAGGGAATGTCAGGAAAGGTATGACAGCACGCGGAATCAGAAGGAAGACCGAGCGATTATTATATACACTTGAATAAACAACAGTCCGCAAGCACGAGAAGATGAGAAGGAGAAGAAGAGGAAGAAGATGACGAGGAGAGAAGAACAAGAAGGATACGATGATGGAGATGAAGAAGCGCGTGGTGGAAAGCGCTCCTGCGATGCTTCTGGCACCGTGATCGCATGGTGGCAGCCACGTGTGTGCTCGTGTCCTGGGCTACTATATACACATCCATATCTACTGGGTGTCCGGTTATGGATGGATAATCCTGCAACTGTCGATAGGTCAGATCATCTTCCACTATATGCTGGAATTTCAGTTTAGTAGGAAGATCCACTGTTTTCGAGATTTTCGGCTTTTTTATTTTTCGAACAAATTCATCTGCTTTTGGTTTTTCGCGTGTCATTTCTACAAATGATATCAATCGGCAATAACTAACAAGTAACATCACTTTGATGTCCACCTGCGATTTCGTTGAAACTTTTTTATGTGGAAGAGTATCAAAAACTAAGGAGCACGTATTTTTTTATCAGCGGAAAAACGGTTTTAAGGGGTGAAACGCACCCTCGAAAATAGGGGTGTTTTTCGTTTTTCGTTGATAACGTTATCGTTCTCATCGCCAAGGGATAGTACACAAAAAAACAAACGTTGTTGCAATTTGAAATTTTTTTATATCTCGTACCATTAAGGGGTTACCCCACTTGCGATTTTGAAAAAATCGATTTTTTTTATTGCATTTTTTTGAATTATAAGTATCCGGGCCCATACTTCCGTATGGGCCCGGAATAGATGACTATGTAAGTTTACAAAAAAAAATATTTTCTTCGTGTAAACTGAAATTGAAACTTTAAACGCGTTTTTCTCAAAATGGCATTTCTGAAGTCGGTGACCAAGATTACTCGAACACTAATGAACCGATCTTCTTGAAATTCTGCAGGCTTATTTAATACATAAAAATGTAGTCTTTAATCGTTCGATTTTTTTTTTCGAAAAAAAATGGCCGTTTTATAGCCAAAAAACGGCCGTTTTTTTTTCGTTAAAATCGAACCATTAACTTTGACTGTCCGCCATTTTGTGAAAAATGAATATTTTTTAAAATCCTTCGATTAAAGACTAGTTTATACTTATATTTGACTAAATCCATCCGCATTTTTTTTTCAGATGATCCACTTCGCCGCAATGTTGGTCACCGTAAACCGTGTATATAAAAACATTATTTCGTTGACGGCCATTTGCCACTAAACAATGTAATATTTTTCAATAAAAAAATTACTGAAAGTTCTTCAAGATGTGTTCTTTAAGATGGTATATTGATCGGTTAAAAAAGTTTTGTAGTTTTCTTTAAAAAAATTCATGAAAAAGGCCTTTTTTGCGCTACAAGTGGGGGTAACGCCTTAAAACGTTATTGACGAAAAATGAAAAACATCCCCATTTTTGAGGGTGCGTTTCACCCCTTAAAACCGTTTTTCCGCCGGTAAAAAAATACGCGTCTGTTAATTTTTGATACTCTTCCGCATAAAAAAGTTTCAACAAAATCGAAGGAGGACACCGAAGTGGTGTTCCTCGTAAGCAACTTTTTCAAGTAATTGGCACAGTATGCGTAGTACATTTCTTTACACCGCAGGCTATCAAAGTCAGAAGGTCGAATTGGTTTGGATGGAAATTCTGCATACGATTTTTTTCAGTTTCCTTAAGGGGTCACTTTTGACGCTAAAAAGGCTATTTTCGTGATTTTTTTTTGATAGGCCTGTATTATAGATATTGATATAAAAGTTGTTACACTAAATAAATACACTTTCGAAATACATTTAAAAAAAATTTTTATGTATTTATGTAACCCAAACAAACTTTAAACGCGTTTTTCTCGAAACAACGTTTTTCGACGGCTTGTTGATAAAATCTTCGAAACTACAGAACCGATCCTTATGAAATTTTAACCACATATTCTTTACAACTATAGCTATAGCGCATATCAATGTTTTTTTTAATTTTGACATTTTCTATTTTTTTTTTGCCAAAAACGGTGAAAGACACGTTTTTTTTATTTTATTTTTTCGAAAAATGTTCGCTATTTTGTTATTTTTGCATATATCAAAAATCGTATGATATGCGCTATAGCCGTTAACATATTGAATCTAAAACCGTTTGATATTTTTATTTCGGATGATCCATCTCCGAGATTTGATCAACAACGCAGACCTACAATGTTTTCAGGACATTTTTATACCTATCATTTTCGTCTATAAATAGTGATTTAAATAAATAAAAAAATTTTTAATGCATTCCGATAGTGTATTTATTAAGGGGCGACACCAGTGTAGCACTTAAAAAAAATCGATTTTCTTGCCTTTTTCGATAGTTTATACTTTCAAGAATATCATCATCATTTATATCATTTATATCAATATCATTTTATCTTGCAAAAATCGATAGTTAAATCTTTAAACGAGTTTTTTCAAATTTGCTGAAAATTTTGTAATATAGGTCAAATATAGCCAAATATATTCTTAATTTTCCGAAACATTCAATTCAGTACTTTTCTTCCAAAAAAATCCCGAAAACCACCCAAATTTTCCGCGTTCACACCGCCCCTCAAGTGTAACAACTTTTGCATCAATGTCTATAATATAACCCTATGAAAAAAAATTCGTGAAAAAAGCCTTTAGCGTCTAAAGTGTCTATAAGGTTTAAAATAAGACTTCTAGACAAAACAAATAATCAAGAGTATTTTTTTAACCCGGGTAAAAAAAAGTTCTCATTCGTAGAAATGACATAGAAAAACCAAAAGCACATGATTTTTATCTCAAAAATCGTAGGACTTTTACTAACCCGAAATTGCAGCATATAGTAGGACATGATCTGGCGCATCGATGGTTGCAGGATTATCCATTCGTAACAGGACACCCTGTATATGTGTATCCGCGCCCCGGGGACCAAAGGCAAGGCTGGTTTCGGAAAGACAGGCAGGTGCACGAGATATGCGTTACATCGTATACTATATACACCCATGCACATATACCCTACAGGCATCAATGTTGAATTTCGTGTTAGTGATGGAAGACGATGGTCGATATAGAACGGAGCATAAGGACTACCGCGAAGTCCAAAGCACATCTACATGTATATATATATATATATATATATATATATATATATATATATATATATATATATATATATATATATATATGTATGTATATCTATATATATATGTATGTGTATGTGTGTGTATATATATATATATATATATATATATATATATATATATATATATGTGTGTGTGTGTGTGTGTGTGTGTGTGTGTGTGTGTGTGTGTGTGTGTGTGTGTGTGTGTGTGTGTGTGTGTGTGTGTGTGTGTGTGTATGTATATGTATATCTGCAGGCAGGAAAGATCCTCTACGGAGAAAAGAGAAGAAGAAAGCCCCGCCGGAGCGATTGGGCGGTCCAACGAAAAGTAGCCTCACTATATACATCGTACTTTTAGTATAGGTATGTGTGTGTGTAGCTGTGTGCACACATAGCTCTCTCTCGTGCTGATCTTTCGGGGCTGATGGGCTTAAGAGTCCGGTGTGTGATTGAGCAAAGTTCTTCCATCACAAGCGAATACTCATTAAAAACGATGTAGAGAATCAATGGCGAACTAACGAACGTAGGAACGTACCGGGAGCAGAGAAGAAGAGACGGCGAGAGGAAGAAAAACAAATTAACAAAAAGAGCGAGATCAAAGAAGAAATAGGAGGTGTACTGTGGGTGAAACGAAAGAAGATATCTCGCCAGCAATTTAAAGTCGTATATCTATCATGTGATTCGACAAAATACTTTAGATAAACGTCGAGAAGCAACCGGGACTCGTTAAAAGCTTATAATAACAATACCAATAATCCTGCTGTATTCGCACACATATATGGATACACGTGTGTGCGTGTGTGTGGAAGTTAAGACGTTACTCTCACTTGTAGCGCAAAAAAAGGCTTTTTCATGAATTTTTTTAAAGAAAACTACAAAACTTTTTTAATCGATCAATATACCATCTTAAAGAACACATCTTGAAGAACTTTCAGTAATTTTTTTATTGAAAAATATTACATTGTTTAGTGGCAAATGGCCGTCAATGAAATAATGTTTTTATATACACGGTTTGCGGTGACCAACATTGCGGCGAAGTGGATCATCTGAAAAAAAAAATGCGGATGGATTTAGTCAAATATAAGTATAAACTAGTCTTTAATCGAAGGATTTTAAAAAATATTCATTTTTCACAAAATGGCGGACAGTCAAAGTTAATGGTTCGATTTTAACGAAAAAAAAACGGCCGTTTTTTGGCTATAAAACGGCCATTTTTTTCGAAAAAAAATCAAACGATTAAAGACTACATTTTTATGTCTTAAATAAGCCTGCAAAATTTCAAGAAGATCGGTACATTAGTGTTCGAGTAATCTTGGTCACCGACTTCAGAAATGCCATTTTGAGAAAAACGCGTTTAAAGTTTCAATTTCAGTTTACACGAAGAAAATATTTTTTTTGTAAAGTTACATAGTCATCTATTCCGGGCATCAAAAAAAAACTGCACTTCAAATTGCACTTCAAAAAAATGCAATAAAAAAAAATCGATTTTTTCAAAATCGCAAGTGGGGGTAACCCCTTAAAGGTATCGATATGTATGTCCACTGGTAGGCAAATGTATCTGTCATGATTGAATGGGCAATTAACGAATTGCTCGGATTAAATTCCATTCGATTTGTTGTGACGCTTGTACGTTCTCTAACGAGAATATCAGCGGTCGAAACTTTGATGGAGGCCTCTTGTTTTTTTTGTCCGTCCGCGGCACCTGTTGCTGCTCCCGCAGTTCTCGTCAAGGCAACATCAGAATATTGTCGAATTGCGCAAATTACACGGTTTCAATGGATTTTCTGATGGCCTATCCGATTGGAATCACAGATGGAAATTGAAGAAAAACCAGTCGCTACGAAATCGTGAGATAATGGGGGATAATGGGGTTGAAGGTTGCATCATTTGGATGCAACGAAATTGTATTTTTTCATACTGCCTAATTTTTTTGACGACATTAAAGCTAGAAAAACCATTGAAACATTTTTGAACGTCCTTGTCACACTGAGAAAAAAAATAATTGATCCAATATCATTGGTGTTATTGAATGATATTTCGTTGATTCAATTGTAAAATTCTTGGTGTAAATAATTGGATTTATCAGTCCAAACAAAACGCTATTGACTCTAATGACATGATAAAATTAAAAGTTTTTTTTTTCATTCAAAAGATATATTGTTAGCCGAGAACAATATATTATTGAAACTATCTAAAAAATTATCGCGAACAAATTATATAGATTTGAATGCATTTTCTGGAACGAACAAAAAGAGCATTTCAATCCATAACATGAATATTGTTGATTCGAGTACACAAGAAAAATTTAATTTCGCTCGTTTGATTCAGATAAAATTTCTATTAAGTGAATATGTTATTTTATTATTTTCGCCATATGCGATATTAATTTTCAAGTACACTATTCGTTAAAATATTAATATTTTATTTTGATTGAAAAATATTAAGCAATTGTCTGAATTGGTTAAAAAATTATGCGAAAATAAAATGTTTCTTGCGCATTTGGTTGAAAAAATTCAACCAAATCATGGCCGAGCGCCACCGAAATTATAGGTGTGAGGAAACCTGTAGTTCTCGGAGTAACCGCTAGAAGCCGCACGCGCGCTCGTTTCTCGTAAGCGTAGCGCGAACCAAAAATCTACTTAAATAAAAGTAGATTTGTAAAAGTAAAAGTATGTGTAGAAATAAGCGCAGAATCTCCCATATGATTTCAATTATAGTGAAACGTCAGTTATACGTTTTTCAAGCGGTACATCAAATATGACGTCTAAGTGACAATAACGTGGAGGTGAAACACAGTATGTATCTGAAAATCTTTAACATTTAAAAATGGCGATTGGTGCATAATTTACGATTTTTTTCAATAGCGGTACCTGTATTATGTTGATGTTTGGTTTTCCATTTGAAAATTTGATTGGTAATAATTGAGTAATGAGCCAACCCAAATTTTCGAATTTCCGTTTTGAACTTTTATTTAATGCAAGTTTGTAACACTAAGCTTTAACGTTTTAGACTAGTAAATAACAGACAGGTTCATATTGATAAGAGATATGTAATCACAGTACATGCATACATACGCGAGATCAGGAACATCAAAACACCGAAACATCGAAACATCAAAACATCGAAACATCAAAACATCGAAACATCGAAACATCAAAACATCAAAACATCGAAACGTAAAAAAATTGAAACATCAAAACGCAGACACATGAAATTTTCTCCGGCGAGAGAATATCACAGAATATCAATATCTGATGTTCTCTCCATGGATATTCCATTGGATATCTGATATTCTCACCACTATTATCGTGGATGATCATTCTAATGCTCACTTTTTATTCAAGATCTAAAACAAATTGAAAAACTTACGTCTCATGGCATATTCGTTTCGATGTAGTAAATAAATAATTCATTCTATTGATTAGATTTTTGTACGAAATAAAAAATGTTGTAGCAACTGCTTAATTATTTCATCCATACATCTACGGATTGTATATAGAATGATTACAATTGAATATAATTTTATTTGAAGGACAATGTAGATATTCAGAGAACAGAAGTGATTTTCTAATAAAATAATATGTTATTTGAATCAATCACATATTCCAATATTTTATAGTATTTTAACAATCTCATATATAGTGGCACTCCGCTATCATTTATTTGACTCAACCAATACATTTTTTTAATTCAATTGGTTTTTTTTCTCAGTACAGGGATCCGCAACTTAAATCAGGAAAAGAACAGTTTAGATGGTACAAAATGTGACGAAATAAAAAAAATAGAAGAATTTTTGTTGCATTCCAACATTGCAAGCTTCAGGACTATGCGATGGAAGGCCTTTGCGGCCGAGGATTTTAACGAAAATTCCATTGAGACAGATGATTTTAGCGATGTTGAAGTTGGAAACGGTGGGAATGCAATAAAAGTTGGCTTTTTCTCAACCGTGGATTTTTTTTTCGAAATATTCGCGCTACGAAAGTCATTTAAACCTTCTTTGTGATCCTAATCCTTGACAACTGGCATCAGGAAGTATTGAGGTGTAGTCATGGAGAATTACACGATTGAACGCATATAAATTGTTATTTGCTGCATTGTTTAAAGATCACTTGTGTCTTCTTTTCGTCGCAGAACAAAGTTCTCAAAGTTGATGTGCTCGTTGCTCGAGTACATTTAAAAGCATCGAAAAAAAAACTGGGTTTTGAAATCGTTCGATCTTAAGATTCCATTGAAGTTTTTTATTGCAATGACTTCATCGAACGGATGACGTCCTTCGGTTCCTTCAACCCCAGCCGGGTTTTACGCGCAATAAAGAAATGGATGGAAGAAATTGTTATTGTCCGTACGCGGAAGGTTTCCAGTTACGGGATGAGGAGCTCTCGGATTTCACTTCCTCGTGTGGGGATGTATACAGGTATGCACGAGATGCGAAACGCGTAAAGTATATAGGGACACACGGGTTATATGCCAACGACAATATTTCACGTAGATCCTTAACACTACCAAAAAAAATATTTAATCTAAATGGGATCTACTTAAATCAAATAGGTTTTTTCTTTGGCTCACGGGCTACTACGATCTTATTTGTTTCAAATATATTTTTTGTTTCAGCTATTCTTTTTAAATATTGAAAAAATATTCAAATTGAAGAATAAAGATTCGATTCAACTGAATCTCTATTTGCTTACCATGTACACTGTACATCTAAGTGTACTATATGCATAAAATATTTCATAAATTCAAAATAAAATGAAATACTTAACTGAGAGTTTTACGACAAGGATTTTGTATCGTAATTCGTCATTCCCTGGCCCTTTTAGATGATTTCTATCGAAGAAAATATTTCACCTATATGGGAATCGAATCTAGAACCTACCTGCGCTGCCCCTATGCTACCGAGTGCTTGTATCGTCTTAGTCGCCGATATGGCTGAGAGACCAAATGAATTCCTATTATTATTTGCTGTATCACATAAACTATATCAATTAGTTAATATCATTGCGATAATTAGAGAGTTTTATCGAATAACATGCTATATATTTTTCTAACATACCATAATTATATATATATATATAATTCCTCTCTCTCCACCCTCTCTACCCCCACACCTCTGTGATATGTGTGTTGCAATAAATACAGACCATTCAATCAAATAGAAAAATGGTTGACTCTACGAAAATTCTATTTAATTTAAATTTTAAAAAACCAAATAGATCCATTCAGTGGATTCAACTAAATTGTTTTTAGAGCAGATGAAACCGAATCACAGATTTGTTAGGATTAAAAAAAATATTTAGTCATTGGACGATATTGAATATATTTTTATTTGAATAATTGAATGTATTTGAAGTAAATAACTTCAATAATGGAATGCAATAGGAAAAATTGGATTTCACGAAAAATCTAGTTAATTCAAATAAACAAAAATCAAATAGACGCGATTAGTTCATATCAATAGAATTTTTCTGTCAGTGTACGAAAGAGAGCGAGAGAGACAGAGAGAGAGAGAGAGAGAGAGAGAGGGAGAGAGAGAGAGAGAGAGAGAGAGAGAGAGAGAGAGGGAGAGAGAAAGAGAGAGAGTATTAACTATGCCTTGGCAAAGCCTTCACGCAAATGGTGACAAAAATCAGAATTAATCTCTATTTTAATAGATTATTATACAATTCAACATTGTTCTTATAAGTACAGACTATACATACATTAAACATTATATTGTTGACAATCGTCATAACGAAAGCTATTTATTACTGTTTCCAAAATATATAATATGGTTGCAGTAACATGTAGGCAGAATGAAAAACGAAGTCACAAATCGACTGAAGGGATGACTGAAAAAACGATGTCTAAATACATTCGATGAGGATGAAGTTGCAACTTCTGTGGTGAGTGAGTGCCAGAAATATATCGCAGATAAAAGAAATGAGTTCCTAACGGTTGAGGTCCTATGCGGGGGAATATGAAAAGCGTTGAGGACGAGTTAGCGGTCTAGACGGTAAGAAAAGTTCCGATAAATAGTGAGCGGCATTTCCACGGAGAATATTATAGATCGCGATGCCCAGGAAATATTGACGTCTTGATTTGACAGTAAGCCATCAAGGCTGTCGACTATACGGTAGGGCGTAATATGATCGTCCCTGCGTAAATTGGAAATGAACCTAATTGCGCAATTGACGAGAGAGAGAGAGAGAGAGAGAGAGAGAGAGAGAGAGAGAGAGAGAGAGAGGGAGAGAAAGAGAGTAGACATACAGCATGGCAATGTGAAGACGGGAAAGGAGGAAAACGTCTATTGGTTTGAATTGGGGTGATACACACGTGCGGACAGTTTAACGGCGTGTGAAAATAAAAAGCACGTGTTGAGGATCGGAACAGTGCACTCTTCGGAGGACGAACTTCGTTTAACGTCTCTCTCCCTCTCTCTCTCTCTTGCATTCACCACGTGTACATGGCTTTTCCCGGTTCTATCTCCACTAGACTCGAGTTAGCGAGAACGATGAATTTTCTCTTTCATGTAGTCTCTCCCACGGGAGACATTAAACCTTTTTCTCTCTCTCTCTCTCCCCCTCCCCCTGACATGTCCTAAGTAGAAACAGCAATGTAAAATCGGTGCTACACGTGCGTTTACTCCGCCTCGTTATATTTTTGGCTGCCATCATGCGAGAGCTTGAAAGAGTGACGGATATTTTTGAGAAAGAGAATAAAGGGAAAACACAAAACCCCAGTTGAACCGCTGGATTTACAGGCACTTTATCTTTATATACTGGCTAATATCTTTTGGAAATCAAAACATTTTTTCAAAATATATTCGTGAGAAAATTTTTTCATTGATTCATCGTTTTCTATAAATTATTTGGGCACAATGATAAAATATCAAAATGCCTCTTTTCAGCGGGAGTGACACTTCCGAATGTTTACCAACGATTTTGTTTAACCTTCTAATTCAGGCTTCCGCCTTAAGGGGAGATATACACCTAGATGGGCGAAAAAATCGATTTAGAAGCTATGAACATTCCGTCGACCGTAGAAGACCTACACTATGGGCCTGGTATCGATGATTCCATGCAAGTTGACAAATTTCATGATTTATTCATTCCAAAATTTTCAAACGTGTTTTTCTCAAAACCACGTTTTTCAAATCGGTACCCAAAATTTCTCGAAAACCAATGAACCGATTGCCTTGAAGTTTTTTGTGGTTATTCTATACACCATTATCTAGTACTTGTCATAGGATTTTTTTTCCGTTACTTAGTTTTTGTTTTATAGGCAAAATAATAACTAATTTTTGGCCCAAAAAGCACTATTTGTGTTCAAACGTCCGCCATTTTGTCATAAATCGATATTTTCAAAATCGGCTATGACAAGTACTAGATTGTAGTATCTAATTTAATAATCTTTTTGGCTTTTTTTTTCAGATGATTTTTGAAGAAACGTCAGTAGGTACCGTGTACGCAGATTTTTTTACGACGCTCCAAGGATCATACAATATCCTTGTATATTTTTGATATTTTTAAATAAAGAAAATTAAACATATTTTTGAATGTATATACTTTTGGATAATTAAAACCCCAATCCGAAATTTCAAATAGTTTTCCTTGAAAAAAATTCACAAAAATGACCTTTTTTCCGGCTCCTAGGTGTACATCTCCCTTTAAGGGGTTACCCCCACTTGCGATTTTGAAAAAATCGTTTTTTTTTTTGCATTTTTTTGAAGTATAAGTACCCGGGCCCATACTTCTGTATGGGCCCGGAATAGATGACTCTATGTAAGTTTACAAAAAAAAATATTTTCTTCGTGTAAACTGAAATTGAAACTTTAAACGCGTTTTTCTTAAAATGGCATTTCTGAAGTCGGTGATCAAGATTACTCGAACACTAATGAACCGATCTTCTTGAAATTTTGCAGGCTTATTTAATACATAAAAATGTAGTCTTTAATCGTTCGATTTTTTTTCGAAAAAAATGGCCGTTTTATAGCCAAAAAACGGCCGTTTTTTTTTTTCGTTAAAATCGAACCATTAACTTTGACTGTCCGCCATTTTGTGAAAAATGAATATTTTTTAAAATCCTTCGATTAAAGACTAGTTTATACTTATATTTGACTAAATCCATCGGCATTTTTTTTTCAGATGATCCACTTCGCCGAAATGTTGGTCACCGCAAACCGTGTATATAAAAACATTATTTCATTGACGGCCATTTGCCACTAAACAATGTAATATTTTTCAATAAAAAAATTACTGAAAGTTCTTCAAGATGTGTTCTTTAAGATGGTATATTGATCGACTAAAAAAGTTTTGAAGTTTTCTTTAAAAAAAATTCATGAAAAAGGCCTTTTTTGCGCTACAAGTGGGGGTGACGCCTTAGGCGATTATCTCATGTTACAGGTCCAAAAAGTCGATTTTTTTTAGTTGCACTAATTGCAAAAATGTGTGCGTGTTATATGGATCCGGCATAGCAGACTAAGGGTGAGTCAACATTTTCGTTGCGTCAATCGTACTTGAACTTTAAAAAACGGATCGGAGATCATCTCTCTTCGTTTCCATTGTCTCAGCGCGGAGAAGAGAGACGGAAAGAAAAGGAAAGAGAGACGAAGATCTTTGTACAGTTGAGAGACACTGCTGTACTGCCATATAGCGCAAAGGTATAGAGAGGTATCCTCCCGAGACGTCCTGGACTTTCATCTCGGGTGTGAGGGGAAGAATAATGGAAGGGAGGCGAGAGGAGGTAGGCACTTTATCCGTACTTATACAAATTGGCAATTAAGCGAACATACCATAAGAAAACGGTACTGCGTACGACACGGTACACTTCCGACAGCAATAAATACACTGATATTCGAATGATCTTTTCTCGCGGTTAAACGTCGTCCCGTGATCGTAACCACACCTCTATTAAGGGGTTAAACCTAGTTGGAATTTTTGAGAAAATCGGTTTTTCGTTTTCGACGGATTCTTACAATATAACCTTTCAAAAATATTCTCTGAAAATGTCAAGTCGGTCCGTTGACAATTGGGGCAGTTATGAGCGTTTACAGGTAGATCCGGCGGTCTACGTATATACTTGACGTAAAACTTTAAACGTGTTTTTCTCGGAATGACTTTTTCAGAATCGGTGACCAAAATATCTCAAAAACAACTAAACCGATCGGCTTCAAATTTTACAGACATTTTTTGTATATCAAAAGGCAGTCCTTAATCGACGGGGATGTAAGGAATCTAAAACTTCTTGGCTCTGATGTTTCAGGTCAATGCACCAGACGCAGAAGTCTCGGAACCAAGTGTCGTAGAGCCGCCATTTTCGAATATTTAAAAAGACAACAAATATTTCAGAAAATTGAAGGATGTTATAATTTGTACAGAAAATTTCAATTATGTAGAATAAATAGTTTCGACGCAACAAAATTTTGAAGATTCGATTTTTTTCGGTTGCCTAAAGGGATCTTCCACCTCAAAGTATTTTCCCTCTCATGTTACTACTGTCTCTCACCTTTCTGGCAAAAGATGAGTGCCACGACGAAAGAATGCCCTGTCCATTCTATCCACTCATGTACCCATTTTCAGATTTGCTCTTAAGGCCACTCTAGAGGCCAAGAATAGGCCTTTTAGGGATTTTTTTCAGAAAGACTACAAAATAAATCGAGACTACAAAAAAGGGTGTTTTTCATACATATCAGTGACTGTATACAAAATTTTTTTTGAAGCGATTTTGAAGATTTTTTTTATACTGCATAGTTAATTTGTTATTAACAATTGTCTAACGATTTTTTATGCTTATAATTGTTAATAACAAATGAACTATGCAATATTAAAAAAAATCCTACGTACTTCCATAGACAATGTATTTTTCAAGATATATTCCAAATTTCAAGTGAATCGGTTGAAAATTGTCTGAGTTATGTTTCCGGCCAACTTAAAAAGTGCAGTTTTCAGATAAACACTGCACAGCCGCCATTTTGAAATTAATCACTTTAGAAAAATATTGTTTCGACCTCTAGAGTAGCCTAACCCCTTAATTGGGGAAGTGTGTATTTTCTCAAGCGTGTTGCATCAACCGGAACAAGTGATAATCACTTGGGGCAAGGTCCGGAGAATATGCTTGCCGAGGGAGAACCTCCCACTCCAGTTCCATCAGGGTTTGTTCCACCGCCGATGCAGCATGGGGCCGAGCATTGTAATGCAGCACAATCACCTTCGGCGATTTGATGCTACTGATGGCCTTCTTGTTCAATTGATTTATCATTCAAACTCTCCCGCTGCTGTTGGAAGGGTTCAGCAGTGACTGTTTTGTTGGATGCCAAGAGCTCATGAAGTACTCTGCATATCCCACTCTCCCACTCTCCCACTGCTGCTGGTAACATTCAGCAGTAACCGTTTTCATGGATGCCAAAAGCTCATGAAGCACTCTACATATCCCTGGCCCTCTGCATATCCCACCACACACACAGCATGGCTTTGTGATCGTGGAGCACACTGCATATCCCACCTCCCCACTGCTGCCGGCAACGTTCAGCAGTAACCATTTTCTTGGATGCCAAGAGCTCATGAAGCACTCTGCATATCACTGGTCCTCTGCATATCCCACTCTCTCGCTGCTGCTGGTAACATTCAGCAATAACCGTTTGCGTGGATGCCAAGAGCTCATGAAGCACTCTGCATATCCCTGGTCCTCTGCATATCCCACTCTCCCGCTGCTGCTGGTAACGTTCAGCAGTGGCCGTTTTCGTGGATGCCAAAAGCTCATGAAGCACTCTACACATCCCTGGCCCTCTGCATATCCCACCACACACACAGCATGGCTTTGTGATCGTGGATATTCCGTTTTGGCGTCGCCGCTGATGGTTGGCCAGGATCAACTCAAAACTCAGGGGCTTGATAAAACTCATCGATTTCTACCTACTGATAATGACTGATAACAGAATGAACTTATCTCCGATGAGTCTCACATCATTGATCCAGATGATTTCGGCTCTGTACTAAAATCTGTGGACATACCACAGAACAGTAAAACTTTTTCCATGCCCTCAGACCACTTGGTGGTTGTCCATTTTCAGTCAAAGCTCTATAAATATCTACAATAACGAAATTCCTCCTTAAAGATACGACTGCACGAGTACCTCGAAAACTATCAGGAAACACGAAGAAGACCAGCAACAAAACAGCTAGAGTCGTTGTAGGGGAACTTGACTTCCGAAATTTGAGAACCGGCCATTCGAGTGACGGATTCCGAACCCCCGGGGACTTTTCCGAGGCGAATTTCCGCAGGGTTCTCGCTCTTCTCGGGGTTGACGCCCATCATCGTATCCTGTGTGGAGGAATGGGACCGGCGCAGTCCCAAATCACGAAGGGATACGAACCGATGGGGGAGAGATCGAAGAGGCAACGTGGAAACTTGTCCGTGTTCGTGCGTTCGTGGCAGGCCAAGTAGAGGAGAAAGAGGAGAGAAGTTATCCGGGGCTATGTGGAGCTCGGTAGGAACCGCCGAAGAGCAACAACACAGAGAGGGCCCCTTTTTCTTGACGGAGTTGTGAGTGAGGCCCCGGAGCGAGCGGGCGTAGCTGCTGCTCTGGCTTTCTGGCTCTTTCTGCGTCGGCACGGAGTTGTTGATGGGGAAGGAGAGACAGAGAGCGGAGAGTCAGCAAGAGAGAGAGAGAGAAAGAGAAGGAGAGAGAGGACAAAGTAGGAGTTTGGAGCGAGAGCAAAAGAGCTCAAACTCTCTCGGTTGAGGGTCTGAGAGGCACGCAGAGGTCCGCCGCTCTACTGCTACCATCGGATCCCTGGGCTTCGACTCTTCTCCTGGCTTCACTTGGCCCAAGTCTCAAAGAGCGAAGAGAGAGAAATGAAGAAAGGGAGACAGAGACCGCGCGAAAGGCAGAAAGACGGAAAGTCAGAGAGGGAGAGAGAGAGAGAGGTAGAAAAGAGACTTGCATGGCTGGATGGTTCTCGGTTGGCGCACACGGAGAGCTCTGGCGAGAACCCAGGCCACCCACCACGACCATTCACCGGAACCGAGCCCCATGCCCCGTCCAATACCGGTGGTGCTCATGCACCCGCGAGGATCGGCTAAATTCTCTCTCCTTCTTTCTTTTCTTTGCCGTAAGAGAGTTTTCCATGGCATATGACCACATATCGATCAATCAATATCTATGTCTCTGTCTTTCTGTGTGTTCGTCTCTCTCTCCTGCTCCATGCCTCTCTTACGACAGAAGTCATAAATTTATCAGTCTTAAATACTTAAGGAGTGGAACTTGTACGTGAAAAATGCGTAAAAGTGATTTTCACCTTATTAGGTGAGAGAATGAAATTTTTCGGTTTCGGTACCCATGCAGAAATTTGTTGGAGACTCCCCAGATCCTACCAGATCCCTATAGAGATTTGATAGGGACGCCCCAGGTAGGGAGTCCACATTGGAATCCAAATGGATTTGTCGGGGAGTCCCCAGATTCTCCCAGATACTTATGGGGCTTTGATAGGGACCCCCCAGGTAGGGAGTCCACAATGGAATCGAAATGGATTCTGCGCTATTTCGAGATCGACGTGGTTTGACAATTTTTTACTTGTAATTATATAAAATGGGATTTAGCGAAGCTCTGTAAAAAATTATTCCTTGATGGTCCCGTGCACGGATTCGCTTGGGAGTTCCAAGATGCACCCACGTGTTTCTAGGAATTTGTTAGGGACACCGCACATAGAGAGTCCTCATCGGGATGTGATGTGGGAATCCTAAATAATTACCATAAAAAAGGTTATAAAGGGTACATATTGTAGGGAGGCATTTTGTTGTGATCCTATGGATGTCAGATGAAGAGCGTAGCACTGTAGGTTGAAGATATGCACGAGAATGAATGTTTATTTGGGAACAAAGAAGAGTTTTCGGACTACGGGATACAGAAATGTATCCCGTACTCTTTTAATGGATGATTTGTTCAAATGTGCCCCATAACTTATCACAGTATGATCCCATCATATTGATCAATCTCGCCCTCTCTCTCTCTCTCTCTTACTCCATCCGCCCTTTTTGATGATATGTCCATTACATATTTTTGCTTGCATGTATTTTTGGTGGAATAATTAATAATACACAACTTAACGTGACTGTATGTTTTTTCCATTTCAAATGACGAAACCGAACGATGTTGAAGTTTGCATCGTTGGAATGCAACGAAAATTCTTTCTTACGTTTCTTCATCATCCAAAAGCTTGTGCTGCAAATTTTGGCAGCAGATTTCTGATGAGGATTCTTAAGAATTTTAGTCGAACTTGTCAAAAAAAGTTCAGGCTACGAAGCGTTCGTTGCATTCCAACAATGCAAACTTTAACATCACGAAACCGATGTATAGGGTAAAGTACGCTCTTTATAGCGGACTTCGGTCCCAGATTACGAAATAAACGTATGAATCTCTTTCATTTGTCTTTGGCTCCATCGATTTTTAGTTTTTGATTTATGTCGGCTCAGCCCTAAGGCTTTTATTTAATGTCACGGTATCTTGTATTACGTTGTTAACTTGGGTTGAAAGTTTGACTTTTGTTTCATATCGAATCCTTGCTTCTTTAGTTTCTGTTTGTTTGTGATTATTTACATTCCCACCTTTAGATTCGCGTGACAGTTCACCAGGGCATGACAAACATTATCAACTAATCAATCGGTCAATATCTCTCTTGTTGTGTGCAAAGGAAACGTGGATGAAAGAGCATGTTCTCGAACCCCAAGCAACTTGGAGATTGAACGACGATATAAAGAGATGGAAAGTAATTGAAAGACTTTTTATAGGGAACGTTTTATATTCAACGTTGATGCGAACGAAACTCACCGCCGCCCCCTTGATCCGGAGTCCAATATCCGTTCAACGTCACCTCGAGCTGATGATATCCTTAGTTCTAGCTTAACTACCAGTCGAAATCTTAAATTCAGCTCTTAGTGGAAATCTTAAATTCAACTCTTAGTAAAAATCTTAAATTCAACATGCCCCATTGGAAATCCAATAGGGCACGGATTCTTCTCCACCAAGTCAATAGACACGGTGGCGAATACTTGGATGGCGACCGTTTAGCCGCTCAGTAAAAGCAACTGAAGCTTCCACTTCCACAAACAAACGCGATACACAGTGCATCAGGAAGAGAGCCGCTGTGGTGAACAGCCCCGAGGAATCTAGGAAACTGGAAGTGGTGACATGACAAGTGAGAAAGAAGTTCTCGTAGAATCCGGCAAGGGAGTATAAAGGAACATTGGAAATGTCGAAGGGAACACGTGAATTTCATTTTCCCAAACCCGCATCCTCGTAAACTCAAATTTCGGAAAACACCCACGAATCGAATTACCGGAAGAGCTTGTCCGCACATTTTCGGAGTGTCATACATATGGATTTTCGTGATGAGGCGCCGAGTCCGGGTGAGAGAGGGCGTAACAGGAAACGAGCCTAAGTGTGTGCTGTGGAAAAGATTCGTGTGACAAAACACAGCTTTCAACGCAATTCGATTACAGCGCGGACGCGTCGATTGAGAGTGTCCGGGAAGAGGGAGAAAGAAACAGATTGGGAGGGTCGGAAAGAATGGAGGGAAGTGGGAAGAAGGCTGGAGCAAGAGAGAAATTGCGCGAGATTCGCCTTTCTTTAAGGGGTCCTTTCGCCCCTTGAAACCGTTTTCCCGCCGACAAAAAAAAATACGTGTCTAATAGTTTTCAATGCTTTACCACATATATGAGTTTCAACCAAACCGAAGGCGGGCCCTTAAGTGATCTTTCTTTATTAGTGTATAGATTATTACCCCTAGGACCCTATACATGGGTACCACAAACCCCACATTATTAGTAAGAAATGCTAACATCATTTTTCTTGCTTTGTTCAATCGCGTTTTTCACGGTGATAAATTTATACTAGGTTTTTCTCGCAAAGCCTATTCCATTCATCAGTTCTCGAGCGTTTGATTTTGAAAAAAAAAACTCTCTACGACAAACAGCTCGTTAGCAGCGTTGATTTTAAGTGCTGGGGTGTGCGTAACCCCAGTGTAGGTTATTTGTTTTGTACAGAGAAGGTCCTAGGGTTAAATATAAATGTGGCCAGCGTATCATGTCCATAAAACGCCGTATGAATGAGACCATGTTTAGTCGTCATTTTTCGTTTAAAGCTCGGTAACTTGGCTTGAAATTTTACCAGTATACTGGGATGTATTTTTACTTCATTAGAGACGTAAATCAGTTTATTTTTAAATATTCGGGTCAGTGAGAAAAATATCATAAGCAGTTCAATTATACAATAAATTGTACCTAAACTTTGATAAACGTAAAACGTTTAGTTCCTTGTAAAAAAAACTTATAAAAATGGCTTATCTTCTCGTCGTCTACATGGATTTCCCCCGTTAATAAACGTGCAAGATGAGATCCTCTGTAAGAGAGTTCGCAAGTTGGCTCGTCGGCTGGTGAGGTCGGTGCAACAACAACAGATTCCCAGTGGGTCTTTGGACGCGACGGTTCTTCCAGCTGTGCTTCAGCCTCCCTCTCTCTCTCTCTCTCTTCTCTGCTTGAGAGTTGCAAAGCTACCCTGTCGCTTTTCATTTCACTTCTGGGTTTCTCCATCATCCATCGCATCTCGTTCTCTCTATCGTTTTACATCCCCTCGCCGATATATACTCTTTTCCTGTCTCTCGTTTTCGCCAACCCCGCCCTCTCTTCTCCTTTCTCCTTTTACTTCACTGTCCACTGCTTCTTTCCATGTTCGTTTTCGCGGTTGCTCGTTGGTCATCTCTCTCCCTCTCTCTCCCTCTCTCTCTCTCTTTCTCTCTCTTTCTCCTTCTTCTTGCACTTGTACGCGTCCGTTCTCTAGGGTCTTTCCGTCCCTCATGCTCGAAGGCAGAGGCCTAATGAAGATGTAAGCAGTCGCGGTTGGGTCTCGCCGTGCACGCGGTGCTTGCTGTCGTCTTCGTCGTACCTTCTCTCTCTCTGTCTCTCTCTCTCTCTCTCTCTCTCTCTCTCTCTCTCTCTCTCTCTCTCTCTCTCTCTCGCCTTTCCTCTTTACAAACGTCGACTCCGATCGCGCTCTACAGGAACTTTCACGAGGAACCGTCACCTCGTGCGCACCATGGGACACCGATGGAAAAATCTACTACGCGACAGAAATTTTCGTCGATTCATTATCATGTACGAAGATTCGTGCAACAACTTTCCACCGCATATATTAGCCGCGGACTCACGGCCACGTTCTCACACATGGCGCATATGGCGTTGCTTGAGAGAGGTCGTAATAAAATATTCCGGTTCCGGAGTTTGTAATAAAATTTTCCAGTCCCAGACACTGTGAACTTTCCAGTTCCAGGGATGGTAGTGAAAAAGTGTGGCCTCAGATGTTTTTATAAGATTTTTCAGCTCTAGAGAGTGTGGTCAAATTTTACATTTCCGGATATTTCAACAGCTCTAGTTCTGAACGTCGTGATGAGATTTTCTAGTCACAGATATTGTGACAAAAATTTCCGTTCCCACGTACGAGAGGTGATCCAGAAGCAATGATATTCGTGATTCACAATTCATCCTATGGTAAAGGAGACTAGGGTTGGTTGTGACATTTTTATCACATTTACCTACTACATATCGTATTTGGAATAATCAGATATTTTTATATATTTTTTATATAAACGAGTTAATATGCTTTCAATGCATGTGCCTCATTTAATTGTGAGTTTGACGCAACTATTAGAACTTTTTTTAAATTCTTTAATTACAATCTGTCAATTTTTATACTCGACAATAAGTCATTGGGATGTATTTACAGGGGTCGATATGTGGTGACGTCCAGCGACGTACCTACATAATGTGGTTCGGTAATTATTTGTTTGTGTATATTTTTATTGAAATCGACGTGGGATATCTAACGGCTTGTGACGCTTCAATCTCCTTGTTTCTGTACGTCGGTCGAGCAGTTACGTGGCGAGATGGTTGGGGTGGATGTGGATTCTCTCCAAGTAGTTTGTGCTGGATTTTTTAATTTCTTGCTAGATTGTGTTCATTGGAACGTCCTTGTGGATGGTTTCGTTGGAAACGTACCATGGGGCGTTAACTATCATTCGAAGTGTCTTAGATTGGACGCGTTGGATGACGTTGAGATTGCTCTCGCTTGCTGAGCCCCATAGTTGGATCCCGTACGTCCATATGGGTTTTATTATTGCTTTGTACAATAATATTCTATTGTTGAGTGACAGCTGAGACTTTTTTCCCAGTAACCAGTACATACTGCGAAGTTTAATATTTAGTTCTTTTTTTTGTCGTTATGTGTTTTGCCCATGTCAGCCTTTGTTCGAGATGCATTCCAAGGTGTATTACGCTGTTGTGTTGCGGTAGCAGTTATCCGTTGAGACTGACTGGAGGGCAGTTTCCTTTGCGCATTGTGAATGTGACATGTATGGATTTGTTTTCACTAGCCTTAATTCTCCATTTGTCGAGCCATTGTTGTATATTGTTTAGTTCTTCTTGGAGTGCGTTTGAAGCCTCAATTGGGTCCCTGTTTATGGCCAGTAGCGCTGTGTCGTCCGCGAATGTTGTGACAGTGATCGCTTATTGTACTGGTAAGTCGGCTGTGTGTAAGGTGTACAGTATCGGACCTAGGACACTCGTGGTACTCCTGAGTGTATTTGGTAGGTGTTCGATGAGTCCTGTCCTCGACATACTTGGAATCGACGATCGTTAAGATATCAGGTTGATAAAAAAGTTTTGTCGCAAAAATTTTAAAAATATCTTCTTACGTATTGACGCAATATGGCATCGAGCTATGTCGAGAATATTCTAGAATGTTTTCTACTCTTCCGCGTGACAGGGTATAAAAGGGCGAGCGCGCGTTCTAGTGGACAGAAATGGCTTCGATCTCGCAGGAGCAACTTCGAGCGATCATTTTTTACGAGTGGCGGCGCGGCACGGACGCAAGCACAACTGCTAAAAATATACAGGATGCATTCAGCGAGAACGTAGTTTATCATCGAACAGTCCAGCGTTGGTTCAATCGTTTTAAATCTGGAGACACAAGCCTTGAAGATAAGGAACGTTCCGGACGACCGTCGACCATCCATGATGAAGCATTACTCCGCTGCATCAAAGAAAAACTGGAAGCAAGTACGCACGAGCTAGCAAGAGAACTTGGCTGCACCCAACCGTCAATAGTCAATCACTTACACAACTTGGGATACAGGAAGGTTCTAGCTCAATGGATACCACACCGTCTCACCGACGACGATAAGAACTGTCGCGTGACCATCTGCCAGTCTCTCCTGCTTCGCCACCATCGCAAGGAGTTTTTAGAAGATCTTGTGACGGGAGATGAAAGCTGGGTCTTGTATGATAACAGAACGCGTTTAGCCTACTGGCTTCCTATCGGAGAAAAACCGCCACACCAACCGAAATCTGATCGTCACTCACAAAAGGTTTTGTTGTGCTGTTTCTGGGACGCAAAGGGAATGCTGTTTCACAATTTTCTCCTTGTAGATAAGACGATCTCCTCTACACGATACATCGAGAATCTCCAGGAATTGGCAAAAGCTATAAGAAAAAAACGGCCAAGACGCGCGACTGTGCACCTTCTCCACGACAACGCGAGACCCCATGTCGCAAAGGAAACTCACAAAACAATCACTGAGCTTCACTGGAATACCGTTCCTCATCCACCATACTCTCCCGACATCGCGCCATCTGACTACCATTTGTTTAGACATTTGAAGGCATATTTGAGAAACAAAACTTTCGAAAACGTCGACGATCTCAGAAGGGATATTTCAAATTTCTTTGAGTTCCAGCCGGCGCAGTTTTGGGCAAAGGGAATAAATGAGTTGCCAACTAGATGGTCGAGTGTCATAGAAACCGATGGCGAATATATTGTTGATTAGAAATGTTTTGTATAAGATATATAAATAAATAAATTATATTGAAATTATTGCGACAAAACTTTTTTATCAACCTGATAGTATGAAAGGAGAAGAAAATATTGCGGCAGTTTTTGTTTTATTTTAAATAGTAGTCCTGGGTGCCAGACTTTTTTGAATGCTTGCTGGATGTCTATAAATGCTTGCAGAGCAGTATTGTTTCTTTTCTAGGGATTCCGATATTGTTGTTGTTACCCCGCGTACTTGTTCAATGGTTGAGCGCTGCTATTAGAACTTGATGTTTACAATTAAAATGGCAGTGTAACTTTTTGCCCTGCATCAGGGACAAGTTGTTGCAGTATAAGGGGTAAGATGTGACAAGAAATAGACAGGCTTACCGATCAGTCTTTTATTTTGAGAATCATCATCAGAATCATTGTTGTTTCAATACAATGCGTTTACAACAGCGTTTGATGTTACGTTTTTTGCTCTGCTCCTCAGCTGAGGTGTTCTTTACTGGATATACTAAATGGGGCACGCTGTGACATGTCACTACTCACCCCCGATATTCGCAACTTTTAGCCCCATTATCAGAATTGACCATGCAAAAATGTACGATATTTTTTTAGGTTATCATAGCTACCAAATCTTGGTTTCAGCCTATAGAGAACACGTCAATGCATGCCATGACACTATTTCAATACTGTGATAATAATAGTGGCAGGTATAGACGAAAATTACTAAACATAAAAACGGTTACAAATCTGCATTTATTTCGCACCAACGCATGCAGGTCCTCCTGTCGACAGATACAACTAGCTCAACTAGCACCCCCGACGTGAAGTGCAACGTTGTCGCATCTTTCCTCTCTATCTAACGTGTCTGTTGCTCCACTCCTTGATCGTAAATTTCTGTTGTACCTTTTTACCCCTGCAGCTTCCAGTCCCAGTCTCTCTAACTACCCGTGCAGAAATGTGACCCGGCATTCCCTACTTTGTGTCCAACCCTGACCAGACTTGCCTTGTCTGATTTACCTGACCAGGCCCCCCCATGGAACAAACCGGGAAGATCGTAAAATCGTTTTTTTACGGCTTACCCTCTGTTTGGAAATTACAATCTTCTGGCCGGGATACATTGCAAGCAAGTACATCTTCACGTAATGTCTACCCCGCCAGAACATTGACATGTTCTGAAAAGTGGAGCCTGTCTTTAAGAACTGAGGAGAAGCTACTTTGCTTTTCACCTCATCAAACATATTTATAATTGATTGGGATGAGCCTAATACATCTGTTGTAATTCTATTCATCATTAAAAGCATACAGATAAACTGCATTCATTTTACGTGCTGTACCTGGCCATAAGCTTTAACCAACACGACCCCCACGGGTTTGGGGTCGAATACGCCGACCACGCGACAAGCATGTGCAAGCCTCCCAGTTTACATTCGGATGCGGGTCCTCGTGCAACTACTGGTGAAGCTGCGTGACTTTCCAACACTCTAACAGCTCTGCAGGCTGCTGTCCGACATTAAAAGCATACAGTTCATCAATGATAATCGACGAGGATAACAATGCTTATCATGAATACTGGCATTACGATAACTAATGATGTGAGCATAAGAAATAGCCAAATTATTTTATGAAGCAAAAAGGTAAAGCAGGTCATTCGCGGTTTTTGAACGTCTTGTCACGATGTTGAGAAATATCAATGTTCTGGCCGGGAAGACATTACCTGAATGTATTTCGCCAACAATCCGCCAGGTGGCTACAAGCGAAGCGCTTCGCGTAAGCAAGGTATCATCGTACGAGGATAAAAGTTCGTCCTGTGAGTTGTACCACGTACAGAAGTGCTATGCTTACAGCGTGCACTTACGCTTATGGTTTTATGCGTAAGTGCATGCATTAAACTATAAAATTTTGCTTAAGAGGTTACCCCCACTTGCGATTTTGAAAAAATCGATTTTTTTTATTGCTTTTTTTGAACTATAAGTAGCCGGGCCCATACAGAAGTATGGGCCCGGAATAGATGACTCTATGTAAGTTTACAAAAAAAAAATATTTTCTTCGTGTAAACTGAAATTGAAACTTTAAACGCGTTTTTCTCAAAATGGCATTTCTAAAGTCGGTGACCAAGATTACTCGAACACTAATGAACCGATCTTCTTGAAATTTTGCAGGCTTATTTAATACATAAAAATGTAGTCTTTAATCGTTCGATTTTTTTTTTCGAAAAAAAAAACTGGCGGTTTTATAGCCAAAAAACGGCCATTTTTTTCGTTAAAATCGAACCATTAACTTTGACTGTCCGCCATTTTGTGAAAAATGAATATTTTTTAAAATCCTTCGATCAAAGACTAGTTTATACTTATATTTGACTAAATCCATCCGCATTTTTTTTCAGATGATCCACTTCGCCGCAATGTTGGTCACCGCAAACCGTGTATATAAAAACATTATTTCATTGACGGCCATTTGCCACTAAACAATGTAATATTTTTCAATAAAAAAATTACTGAAAGTTCTTCAAGATGTGTTCTTTAGGATGGTATATTGATCGATTAAAAAAGTTTTGTAGTTTTATTTTAAAAAATTCATGAAAAAGGCCTTTTTTGCGCTACTAGTGGGGGTAACCCGTTAAATTTTCGCTTAAAAAAGACGCTTAAAATTTCCATGGGTCGGAACGTGTGATCCATGTCTCAAGCATTGTTTGAGGATTGTGTATGAGAAATGAGGAACTCCGAGGGACTGGGTCAAAATTCTGGGATGAAAAAGAGTGAGGAGAGAGAGAGACCGAGAAAGCGATACACAAAGAGAGAGTGAGAAAGAGAGAGAGAGAGAGAGAGAGAGAGAGAGAGAGAGAGAGAGAACAGGCATGGCGAGACAACAAAAAGGACCATTGGAGTCTCCAGTAGGCGGCTTGATACCGCGTGCATCAGGGGTGCGATGGGTTTTCGACGGTGTTGGTGGTGTTGACGTCGGTGCCGTGCGCGGTGGGTGACGCGACGCTCCGCCGCGTGTCTCTTCTCCACCGTTCCCGGAGGCGGCCACGGATTGTTCCTGGAATAGTCTTTAGGGTGATCCGCCGCCTCTTCCCGGAGGAAGCTCCCCGGTGCGAGCCGTAGTGTAAAACGGGGCGAGTGTTCGGAGGTGCTGAGCGTTCCCCGGGCTCTCTTACACCACGATTTTCATCGGGGATCACGTTACACCGTGATCCAACGGTTCACGTCTGTGTACCCATTCTGATATGCATCGTTTTTCGAGAATTCTTAAACGACTCAGGGATGCTGCATAGCGTATGGTTATTGAGGATTATGTACCCGGGTCATTGATAATCAAAAGAGTTTTTTGTGTTATATTGGAAGTACAAATAAGTCTCCGCCGTTTTTTATAAAAAATTGGCATTTATTGTGAAAGAACGGTACTCTATGTTTTATTCAAAGCATTGTCCATCGCTAGCCACTACTTTTTTTCATCTTTCTGGCAGCATATGGATACCCCGTTGGAAGAACGTATTGTCTTTTGAGGCTATCCACAAATCGACCGAATTATTCATTCATACCGATGTGACATGCGAATGGCCGTGCGCGCGCACACACATGGAAGGATCATCGCATCTGCACGTATTTGTGTGCATACATTGTTCACGCATGCTCCGAACTTTTTGTTCCTCTCTCTCTCTCTCTCTCTCTCTCTCTCTCTCTCTCTCTCTCTCTCTCTCTCTCTCTCTCTCTCTCAAATTCACAAATTCAAAAATGTACAACTCACAATCACAAATTCAATGCTAATTCTATATTAAGCCATCTTGATCTTCTCAAATCTTATATCTTCTATAACTTTTATGTTGTTACATATTATATATTCACGTTATTTTATTTTACGTTTTTTACCGTTGTTATTATTCAATCGAATTATTATTAGGCTTTTTGGTTTATATAGTATCATTATTTACTTTTTTTCTTTTTCGCTATTGAAATTGTAATTTTTTACTTTATTTTTATTTTAATTTTACTTTGTATTGTTACTATGTACTCACTCACTCACTCACTCACTCACTCACTCACTCACTCACTCACTCACTCACTCACTCACTCACTCACTCACTCACTCACTCACTCACTCACTCACTCACTCACTCACTCACTCACTCACTCACTCACTCACTCACTCACTCACTCACTCACTCACTCACTCACTCACTCACTCACTCACTCACTCACTCACTCACTCACTCACTCACTCACTCACTCACTCACTCACTCACTCACTCACTCACTCACTCACTCACTCACTCACTCACTCACTCACTCACTCACTCACTCACTCACTCACTCACTCACTCACTCACTCACTCACTCACTCACTCACTCACTCACTCACTCACTCACTCACTCACTCACTCACTCACTCACTCACTCACTCACTCACTCACTCACTCACTCACTCACTCACTCATGCACAAACACATACGAATCCCCCGTTTGTTTTTATAGACTTCACGTGGTGTTGAAGTTCGCATCAGTGAAATGCAATGAAAGTTCACATTTGACCTGTTTCTTCATTTTTAATACCCTATAAAATATTCGATTGCAAATTTTCTATTGCAGGCCTCCAAATTAACACCTCAGACAATGGTTGAAGTATATTCGTAGGGAAAATATGCAAAAAGAAATTTGAGCAAGTGAAAAAAAGTATTTTTCATTGCACTCCAACGATGCGAACTTAAGTCCCACGGGTTCGCGCGCTCGGGACGTGGGTGGATTCAAGTTTTTGTCTCTTTCCAGCGCCCACACCAAAGAGCAAATCGATTCAACGAGACGCGCTAAGAGTGCGCATATGTACACACATACATACACCATATATATATATATATATATATATATATATATATATATATAAAGATGTTTCATTAGATTCCACGCTTTTTCACTCTCACCCCAATAACGCGGAAAGACAGCGAGAAGGAAAAAATCCGCTTGCGTGGGCGTTGTAGTAGGGACAAGAACAGTGCACCCGCATAATTATCGAGCCAGTCAACTCACGGATATCCGGTGTTGTTGATCCTGCGACACGTCCAGCATCATCGTCGCACCCCAACATCAAAAAAACGTTAATCTTTTCCTGTACACTGTTCGTAGTTACGTGTACACACATACACAATGGTGCTGTGACGTGTGGAGCAACGTTGGAACGCTACGACAATGCTTTTCGTCAATTTTATCATTGTTCAAACGATGTTGAAGTTTGCATCGTTGGAATGCAACGAAATTTTCCTTCCTCCTAATTGTAAATGTCTGATCGCGGAGTACCACCGATATATGACATTGTTACAATAGTACAAAATATTGGGAAATGTGATTGATTTTAATAACATATTATTTTATTTGAAAATCTCTTCCGTTCACTCCATGTCTTCATTATCCTTAAAATAAAATGATAATCCATTGAAATCATTCTATATACAATCTGTAGATGTATGGATGAAATAATTAAGCGATTGCTGCTACAATTTTTATTTCGTACACAAATTTAATCATTAGAATGGGTTATTTATTTACTGCATCATAATGAATATGCCATAAGACGTAACATTTTCGTACTCCGTACAATATCAAAAGTGCAATATCATGCAACTAGTATAAGATAGAGACAAGTGTATATCATGATTGAAATATCGACAATATGAATCCGAAATAATGGTATTTTTTTGCCACAAAGTAAAGGGGTCATCTGTAGCAACGTATTTAGTCTACGGTAGAAAAGAAATATAATATTCGATGAAATAAATGTTCATTGCAATCAAAATAATATATTAATAATTAAAAGTTTTCCAATTTTGTTCAATCTTAAATAAAAAGAGAGTGAATGATCATCCACGATAATTGTGGAGAGAATATCAGATATCCATTGGAATATCCATGGAGGGAATATCAGATATTCAACTGATAAGAACAGATACACTTTGATCTTAGCCACAGGCCACGAAGCGATACTCTTTAGAGTTTCTCCGGCGTTTAAGGGGTTACCCCCACTTACGATTTAGAAAAAATCGATTTTTTTTAATTGCATTTTTTTGGAGTGCAGTTTGAAGTGCAGTTTTTTTATGCCCGGAATAGATGACTATGTAAGTTTACAAAAAAAAATATTTTCTTCGTGTAAACTGAAATTGAAACTTTAAACGCGTTTTTCTCAAAATGGCATTTCTGAAGTCAGTGACCAAGATTACTCGAACACTAATGAACCGATCTTCTTGAAATTTTGCAGGCTTATTTAATACATAAAAATGTAGTCTTTAATCGTTCGATTTTTTTTTCGAAAAAAAATGGCCGTTTTATAGCCAAAAAACGGCCGTTTTTTTTTTCGTTAAAATCGAACCATTAACTTTGACTGTCCGCCATTTTGTGAAAAATGAATATTTTTTAAAATCCTTCGATTAAAGACTAGTTTATACTTATATTTGACTAAATCCATCCGCATTTTTTTTTCAGATGATCCACTTCGCCGCAATGTTGGTCACCGCAAACCGTGTATATAAAAACATTATTTCATTGACGGCCATTTGCCACTAAACAATGTAATATTTTTCAATAAAAAAATTACTGAAAGTTCTTCAAGATGTGTTCTTTAAGATGGTATATTGATCGATTAAAAAAGTTTTGTAGTTTTCTTTGAAAAATTCATGAAAAAGGCCTTTTTTGCGCTACAAGTGGGGGTAACGCCTTAAGTAGATTTTCGGTTCGTGCTACGCTTACGAGAAACGAGCGCGCGTGCGGCTTCTAGCGGTTACTCCGAGAACTACGGGTTTCCTCACACCTATAATTTCGGTGGCGCTCGGCCATGATTTGGTTGAATTTTTTCAACCAAATGCGCAAGAAACGAATTTTATTTTCGCATAATTTTTTAACCAATTCAGCCATTTGCGTAATATTTTTCCATCAAAATAAAATATTAATATTTTAACGATTAATGTACATGAAAATCAATAGCGGATATGGTGACAAAAATAAAATAACATATTTACTCTTCTTATGTACTCGAATAAAAAAAATTCATGTTATAAATTGAAACGCTTATTTCGTTCGTTGCAGAAAATGCATTCAAGACTACATAATCCATTCGCGATAATTTTTTAGATAGTTTCAATAATACATTGTTCTCGGCTAACAATATATCTTTTGAATGAAAAAAAAAAACCTTTAAATTTATCATGTTATTAAAGTCAATAGCGTTTTGTTTGAACTGATAAATCCGATTATTTGCACCAACAATTTTACGATTGAATCAACGAAATTTCATTCAATAAAACCAATGGTATTTGATCAACGATTTTTTTTCTCAGTTTGAGACCGTGGGCATGAAGAAAGTCATCTCGCATTGCATTCCAACGATGCTAACTTCAGCATCGTAACATATGTGGGCCTGTGTGTGCGTGTGTCGTGAACAAAGTATTATTAGATAGGAATAAGCCTACCGCTTGTTTGATTAATTAAAGAAATGAATGAAGCGATCATCCTATTGGGGAGAAGATGAAAAGCGTTCGGAGCCTCTTCATCAACGTCCACAGTTGTCTCGTATTCATGAGACGACATCGTGAATCGAAATGGACCGCGTATAGAACGAGAAAACAACGGTCGACAGTCGTCCGTGTGAGTGAGAGAGAGAGAGAGAGAGAGAGAGAGAGAGAGAGAGAGAGAGAGAGAGAGAGAGAGAGAGAGAGAGAGAGAGAGATAGAGAGAGAGAGAGAGAGAGAGAGAGAGAGAAGATGAGGGACGTAAAGAACGAATGGGATAAATATAGGGGCCACCCAGCACGCGACTAATGTAGCCGTACTCGCTGGCGAGCAAGACGCGCCACGAGACTCCAACAGTTCTCCGAGACTTTTTAGAACCCGGAGAATGCCAGGGACGACTTCGGAATAGCGAGAGTTCGAACACTTACTTTTGTTTTCTATCCTTCTCTACCACCCCCCCCCTTCCCGGTCGCCCTTCGCCGCTATCATTGTTCATCGAGGATCATGGGGATGAAATTTGACTAGTCGTGATCAAAGTGTATGGAACGTTCGTACTCACCCTGTACCCACAATTGCTCGACCTTGCTGTGCACCTGGGCCGACTTGAGGGCGACGCAGAACGTAGCGAGTGCGAGTATAGCGACGAACAGCACTTTGCCCGCGTGCCTCTGAAGAAAGTAGCCCAATTGGCTCAGCTGGTCCTGCAGTCTCGCTCTGATCCATACCGCTGATCTCTGACCCTCCGCCTTGCCCTGTACGTCGAAACATGCCCAGAGAACATTGAACTGATTAATGATCGTAAAACAAGCGAAATGTCACATTGGCGTCTGTTGAGAAAGTTCGTGGGTTTGGCTACCACGCACTCGTAGGGGAAATCTTCCGTTATATTTGTTTTTTTTATGCAGGCTTATCAGTGTTTTTTTTGCCAATTTTTCAATGACTTTTGGATTTCAATGATTTTTTTGGAATGCAACGTAAAATAATTCTTTTGATTGGTAAAACTTCTATTTGGCCTAATTTGGGGGTGAAAATAGTTCGAACATTTTCACGTACTTTTATTAAAGATTTACGAGCTCGAGTTGCTGAAAAAAAATTTCGTATGATGATACAAATGAAGCAAGGAAAAAAGCGTTGCATTCCAACGATGCAAACAGTCTAGTACAAGAGAGGTAAGCCCCAGTACTTTCCCAGGTAGGAATTGACGATGAAAAAAGGGCTCGCCAAGCCCTGAAACAAGGCTCACATTTTGTTTAATTCAGGCTGAGCACCAGCCTGATTTCAGGCCTAGCTGAACCTCTGAATGATAACGCGGTTTCAGGCTCTTGCACACAGGCTTGACCAAAGGCTGGTAGAAAAGCCTGTACTAAGCCTGAAATGACGAAACAACAAGGCTCAAAACGAGCCTTAATGAAGCCTTCACGAGCATTTATGACTAGGCTTTTCCCAAACTCTTCCCGAGGCTATATGAGGCCTGTTTTTAGTTTTCTATATTCTACATTGGGGTAAATTTAATAAATTTGTAAAGAATTCATTTGATTTATTATATATATTTATTATTTGTTATATTATTTGTTAAAATATATATAAAAAATATTTTTAAAAACAATACTTTATTTTATTGCGTACTTTTATTTTCGTATATACTTTTTTGTGTACCTCATAAATATCGATAAGAGCATATGTTTAAATGTTCTGAGCTGCCTCCTTCGCTTTCGTTTTTCGTGCCTTCGCACCCGACAAATTTATTACTAAATTTTTTTTTCATAAAAGTACAGAAAAAATATTATTTTAAACTTATTTTATTTTATCACAACCTGAAACAAGTCTGCATCCAGCCTTGATTTTTCAGCCTCAAAATTCACCGGCTGAATAAAGCTTGAAATAACCCTGAGTTTAGGCTAAGCAGCCAGTCTTCGTTTCAGGCTGCTCCAAATGATGCAATGAAACCTGGGCCAGGTCTGTCTCACTCAGGCTCGGTGAAACAAGGCTCGCACAAGCTTGTTTCCATCGTCAGCCTTTTGATTTCCTACCTGGGTTTTAGCGTAGAATAGGAATTTTTTACTGAAGGTAGATGGCTGCATACTGAAAGTAACCGCAATGAAATGTTGGCCCTCACCTCGTCCCAACCCTGAGAAATAGGGGTGAAAACTTAAAAATCGCCGTATCTCGATAATTGTTAGCGCGATCAAAAAACGTTTCGAACAAAAGTTGTTTGGAATAATAAAATACGTATAAAGTTATTCGACGTCCAACCCCCTGTGTTTGAAAATAGCGACGCAAAATCGATTCGAAAATCAGTGGTGCTCTTGTGGTTTTGTGCCGCTATTTTCAAAGATAGGGGATTGGACGTCACATAACTTTATACGTATTTTGTTAGTCCAAACAACTTTTGTTTGAAACATTTTTTTATCGGGTTGTTAATTATCGAGATACGGCGATTTTTAAGTTTTCAACCCCTATTTCTCAGGGTTGGGGCGAGTTGAGGGGCAACATTTTATTGCGGTTACTTTCAGTATGCAACCATCTACCTTCAGTCAAAAATTCATGTTCTACGCTAAAAACTGCTGGGTTTTCGTCTCTTTTACTGGACTACAACTTCAACGTTATATTTTCCAGACGTATAGTTTTTTTCCGTCTCTGTTATGGCATCAGCTTTTTTCTTTATGCAAATTTTCTACGAACGATTTCTATGTGTAATTCGGGTGGAAGATTTAATTTTGTTGTGATGATTTAATTCACAAGATAAAATCGTTCCCCACACACACACCCACATCCAGGATGTCTTGTTACGAATGGATAATCCTGCAGCTGTCGATGTGTCAGATCATGTCCTACTGTATGCTGGAATTTCCGTTTAGTCAAAGTCCCACGATATTCGAGATAAAAATCATCTGCTTTTGGTTTTTCGCTGACCATTATATGTGTGTGTGTATATATATATATTATTTGTTTTTCACTGTACACACACGCATTCGTATACAGCCTCGGCCAAAAGTATTAGGAAGTCGAATATTCTGTCAGTTAGTATATATAATGGCTCTACTGATTGAGAGGTTAGGATGACGTTGAAGTTTGCATCGTTGGAATGCAACGAAAGTGATTTTTGTTTTGTTTCGAAAATTTCCTTCGGCAGATTAACGCTACGAAAATCACTAAAACATTTTTTAGGCTGCTTATTTGCCAATTTACAACAAACCTGCCAATGATTTTGGATAATAGTGAAAATAAGAAACTGATAAGAATTTTCGTTGCGTTCGAACGATGCAAACTTCAGCCCCATGAGGTTAGGCTACTGAGAGAATCTCAAAAGTCTCGCTCCTCACTTGATGCACCTCAAATTGAAGAATAAGGTCCACCATATGGTCCACGGATAAGGTCCACCATAAGGTCCACGAACTCGCAAATCGAAGGTAAACTTATGCTTACAATGACAGAACTGTTAGTAAAACTTCAAACGCGTTTTTCTCGAAAAGATGTTTTCCAAAATGGTGTACACGATTTATCGACATTACATTGCCAAGGACCTTATGGTCCACCATAAGGTCCACCATAAGGTCCACGAAATCGCAGATTGAAGATAAACTTATGCTTGCAATGACAGAACTGTTAGTAAAACTTCAAACGCGTTTTTCTCGAAACGATGTTTTTCAAAACGGTGTACACGATTTCTCGACATCTCATACACGGATTGACTTAAAATTTGGTACATCTATTCATTGTAATAGTAGTTTAGTCTTGACCGACGTTTTTCATCTCAACACTTTTTCCCCATAGTTATTAACAGTACAATGTCATTTCTTCTCAAAAAAATGAAGAAAAAAATCCATTATCTTCATGATTGAAACACGATATCACAAAAGCTCCGTCAAGTTTGAGCCAATATTATCTATTTTACGAAAAAAAATCATCTCTCCATTTCAGATCAACCGGGTGGCCGAAATCAAGTACACCGTTGAGCCCCTCACCTTCGAAGGTCCTCCCTCGACATTGTAACTTCTTCAATGATTAACACTTCTTAATGAAATCCAGTACACAGCTTTGTTAATGCACGTACCACCGTCCACACGATCTTACTGGTTCCTTCAAACTGATTTTGTTTCCATACCCCTGATTTTCGGGTCGTTACAGTAGCCTATCCCCTTGACTCTTCACAATACCTATTGTAACTATAATATACGTGAGCTACGATAGGCGAAAGGGGTCGCCTGCACCCGTTTTAAAATACAGGTGAACAGCTCCCCCGGGAGGGGGGGGGCTATTTTAAATTGGCCGGATGGACTTTGACGATGATAAGTAGCGGGAAGCCGAGAGGGATATAAACGTTTCAAAGTTTTCGACGTAGATAAAGGTGGAGAAGGAGAAAGAGATGAGAATTACGAGGAGAGGGACTGGTGTGCGGGAAGGACGAGGTGGGAGGGAGAGAAAGCACTCGGAAGCGCATAAAGAAGCGAAGACGATGAAAAGAGAGAAATGAGAATATATACACATACATACCTATATACCTATATATATATATATACACATATACATATACATATACATATACATATACATATACATATACATATACATATACATATACATATATATATATATATATATATATATATATATATATATATGTATGTATGTATGTATATGTATATATTCTCATTTCTACACACACACATATTCTTTAGACCCTCCACAAGCATAAACGATCTTTCTCCCTTGCACCCTTTCTATCGCTATATTCGCTTCTCTTTCTCCCTCCGTCTCACTCTTTCTATTCTCTTTTTCTTTCTCGTACACGTTGTGTGTGCCAGCAACATTGCGAGAGCGGCAACGCTGCGCTCTACCTGGTGGCCACACTGACAATGTGCTCGGTGGACCACCCGCAAGAATACCTATCGCTCTCGCGTTCAGGAGAGAGGGAGAGAGAGAGAGAGAGAGAGAGAGAGAGAGAGAGAGAGAGAGAGAGAGAGAGAGAGAGAGAGAAGGGAAAGATTGAGAAAGAGAGCGGTATGGCGAGGGGAAACGTTGAGACTTATATTGAGGTGAAACGGAACTTGGTGTTGTTACAGCAACGAGTCAGAGTTGTGCTCCGGTTGAAAGCCAAAGATCACGAATAAAGCGACGAAACCGCGAGAGCAACGAAAGATTGCGTTGGACGTTCGAATGCGGTGCGTTACAGTTTGCACGATTGCGAAGCCCTCGTTTGGGGTTAACCCTTAACAGTCATGGGGGGTTGAATCAACGCCAGATGTTTTTCGACCTTCCAGAATTTTTTTTCGACATTTTTCTTTTATATTAAAAAATACACGACTTGAAGATAATCGGCATGGTCTTACACACAAGGGTTGAAAATGCATTGTAGTGTTTTTTTTTCAATTTTTCAATTATTTACCGCTCTCCAAAGTGAGTGGGGTTGATTACACCCCCAACGTCAGAATATGGAGGTGTGACTGACGAGGGTTAAGGGGGGTTTCTATTTTGTTGGGTCGAAAAACAAAAAAATGTAGAGGACGACTCGAGAAGAATTTTTTGAAGAAGAGGAAGGTTTAGTCTATCCGGGCATGGCAGATTAGGTGGAAGTGTGAAACTTTTCATTTTATTCGCACATGAACTTCAGTTCAACTTTAAACGCGTTTTTCTCGAAACGGCGTTTTCCAAGTTGGCGGAAGTGCTCCTACACGACGTGGATGAGCAATCGTTGTGAATTTTAGCAGGCACGTGTACGACAAACGTCTTCATTAGATCACTGGAAAAAACAAAATTCGTTCATCCATCCAAAATTCAGTTGGTTTAACAAAATGTATCTTTAAGGGGTTACCCCGACTTGCGATTTTGAAAAAATCGATTTTTTATTGCATTTTTTTGAAGTATAAGTATCCGGGCCCATACTGGGAATGGGAACCATAATGGGCATGGGAACCATAATGGGCCCGGAATAGATGACTCTATGTAAGTTTACAAAAAAAATATTTTCTTCGTGTAAACTGAAATTGAAACTTTAAACGCGTTTTTCTCAAAATGGCATTTCTGAAGTCGGTGACCAAGATTACTCGAACACTAATGAACCGATCTTCTTGAAATTTTGCAGGCTTATTTAATACATAAAAATGTAGTCTTTAATCGTTCGATTTTTTTTCGAAAAAAATGGCCGTTTTATAGCGAAAAACGGCCGTTTTTTTTTCGTTAAAATCGAAACATTAACTTTGACTGTCCGCCATTTTGTGAAAAATGAATATTTTTTAAAATCCTTTGATTAAAGACTAGTTTATACTTATATTTGACTAAATCCATCCGCATTTTTTTTTCAGATGATCCACTTCGCCGCAATGTTGGTTACCGCAAACCGTGTATATAAAACATTATTTCATTGACGGCCATTTGCCACTGAACAATGTAATATTTTTCAATAAAAAAATTACTGAAAGTTCTTCAAGATGTGTTCTTTAAGATGGTATATCGATCGATTAAAAAAGTTTTGTAGTTTTCTTTAAAAAAATTCATGAAAAAGGCCTTTTTTGCGCTACAAGTGGGGGTAACGCCTTAAATACGTTCAACTTGATTTTTGGTTGGCATAAAACACGTTTTGTAAATCTAACTGATAGTTTTAGTGGTGTGAACTGTAGCTTATTTAGCATGCCTGAGCAACTGTTAAAACAACAAAATTTCGAGACAACAAAATGCATTTTGCACATTCAAGGATTTTATTTTCTCAGTGTTGAACTGGAATTATCCAAAAACATTCAAACGTTTTTATTTTATGAACGGAAAACTGCAGTTTTTGCAAAAAACTGAACTTGCTTATCGATCGTTCACTGTTTTTTTGTTTCTTGATGAAGTTCCGAAAATAACCGCAAATTTGATTTTCAAGGTCACAACTCACGAAAACTTATTGTTTCAAAGTTTTTCTATTTGATTGTAATAAAAGTTGATCTTGGAGAGAAATGTTTCCTACAAAAGTTGTAGCCTGTGAAAATATTGATTTTTTATGTTTTATTAAAGTTTTGTCGAAAACCAATCTGTTTCGAGAAAAATGGGATAATGCTCCAAAAAGTACATTTCCCTAAACTATATTAGCTTCGATATTATCTACTTACGCACTTTATCGCAGGACGGTCGCAATTTGATATTTAACACTGTACTCATACACTAAATAACAAACAGCACACGACACAACAAACAAACCCAAACAACAAACAACACACGACACAGCAAACAGACCCAAACAAACTCCAACCTTCCCGCGGTAAAGTGCGTCATTAGATAATATCAAAACTAATCCAGTTTAGCAAAATGTACTTATTGGAGCATTATCCCATTTTCCTCGAAACAGAATGGTTTTCGACAAAAACTGTACAGAACATAAAAGATCAATCTTTTTATAGGCTGCAACTTTTGTGGGATACATTTTTCCTTAAGATTAACATTTATTGAAATAAAGTAGAAAAGCTTTTAAAAAAATTAGTTTTTGTGAGTTTTGACCTTGAAAATCAAATTTTCGGGTATTTTTATTATCATATTCGTAATCAGCGAGTCAAAATACATGGGTACACGAAATGCCAAATTAATTTTACAATTTTTCTTCTCGATTCTCGATTTCTTCTCGATAAAGACCGTTTAGCGAACATGCCAAATTTCAACATTCCATATTTAATATTTGTCGCATAAAAAAAATAAGCGAAAAATCGAACATTTTTTGGCCCAACAAATTAGAAGTGTGTGTCAACGATAGTATGTATTTATTTTGTAGCCCGATGCATTTTCAGCAGCACGAGCGAATCCTTGTTGTCGTTGTCGTTGGCGCTACTCGCAACAAACTGTGCTTCGTGACCGTACGGTATTTAGCGTACTATGCGCACAATTTGTATCGCCTATTATATGAAAGCCTGCAGGGGTGGTGCGGAGGACTCGAAGGGTTGGGCTTGGGGCTTCTCTTCTTTATTGGCCCTTTTCTGCTTCTTTGTTCCGTGATTCTTTTTTTCGTTGCTTCAATAGACGGACCGGTATTCACGTACGTATCTCGGGGCGGTAGCGGCGCGCGCGAGTATCGAATAGCAAGGTTTTCCAGCCAATTAACTTCGCGTACGACGAAGGAGTCTCGCGTCCACGAGGCGCAGGCTCGAGTAACCTTATACGAAAGAGGACCACTCATGAAGAGGTTGCGGCGAGAGAGAGAGAGAGAGAGAGAGAGAGAGAGAGAGAGAGAGAGAGAGAGAGAGAGAGGTACAGTGCCCTCTTTCTCAACTATCCCTCCCTCATTTTGCAGTAGGATGACTAGAGACTGCGCTATTAGTCCAGTAAAAGAGACGAAAACCCACCATTTAGCGTAGGATTAGCATTTTCGACTGAAGTTAGATGGTTGCACACTGAAAGTAACCCCAAGGAAATTTTGCCCCTCAACTCGCTTCAACCCTAAGAAAGAGGTTTTCGACCCCTTTCTTAGGGTTGTATAAGACCTACCCGCGTAGCAATTTCTATGGGGCCCAAACCAGGGCCCTCTCAGGTTGCCTGACTGCTCTGGTAGGGCACTAATAAGGCAGCCTGAAAGGGCCTTACTAGGAAATGTACCGTTGTGTCACATATGGGCCTGACCTGGTTGCCTGATGAGGCCCCTATCAGATTGCCTGATCTGAAAGAAATATTTAATTTAAGGGGTTACCCCCACTTGCGATTTGAAAAAAATCGATTTTTTTTTATTGCATTTTTTTGAAGGATAAGAATCCGGGCCCATACAGAAGTATGGGCCCGGAATAGATGACTCTATGCAAGTTTACAAAAAAAAATATTTTCTTCGTGTAAACTGAAATTGAAACTTTAAACGCGTTTTTATCAAAATGGCATTTCTGAAGTCGGTGACCAAGATTACTCGAACACTAATGAACCGATCTTCTTGAAATTTTGCAGGCTTATTTAATACAAAAAAATTTAATCGTTCGATTTTTTTTTTTCGAAAAAAATGGCCGTTTTATAGCCAAAAACGGCCGTTTTTTTTTTCGTTAAAATCGAACCATTAACTTTGACTGTCCGCCATTTTGTGAAAAATGAATATTTTTTAAAATCCTTCGATTAAAGACTAGTTTATACTTATATTTGACTAAATCCATCCGCATTATTTTTTCAGATGATCCACTTCGCCGCAATGTTGGTCACCGCAAACCGTGTATATAAAAACATTATTTCATTGACGACCATTTGCCACTAAACAATGTAATATTTTTCAATAAAAAAAATACTGAAAGTTCTTCAAGATGTGTTCTTTAAGATGGTATATTGATCGATTAAAAAAGTTTTGTAGTTTTCTTTAAAAAAATTCATGAAAAAGGCCTTTTTGCGCTACAAGTGGGGTTGCGCACTATTTAAGTGCGGTACCCGTTAAATAGAACCTTTTTAAATCCAATACGTTTTTTCCATGTCTCACGGCCTACAATGATCTTATTCGTTTCAGCTATTTTTTTTTGAATATTAAATATATTCAACTTAAATAAATAAAGATTCGATTCGAATAAATCTTTATTTGCTTACAATATACACTGTAAATCCAAGTATCCTATATGTATAAAATATTTCAAAAATTCAAAATGGAATGAACCACTTAATTTAGGGTTCTTCCACAATGATTTTGTATCATAATTCGTCATACCCTGGCCTGCTGAAATGTTTTTGTTCGAAGAAGATATTTCGCCTATATGGGTATCGGACCTAGTACCTTCAGATATGGCATAAGAGACCAAACGAATTCCTATAATTATTTGTTGTATCACATTGAGTATAACAATTAGTTGATATCATTGTGATAGTTAGAGTTCTATCGAATAACATGCTATTGATTTTTCAATCTTAACCTTATATGTATACATAATCCCTCTCTCTCGGCCTTACAAACCTGCCAAAATCTTCTAACACGCATGCGAGTTGCATAACGTTTTTCGTCGTGACATACCATAAAACCTTTTTTTTATGCAATTCAGGAATACATCGAAAATCCGAAGCTACGATGCTGTCAAATCGAAGTTTCCATGTGGAAAATAAGAGGTTATGTGCATCTATCGACTGCTGAGGCAGTTATAGGGCAAGCCTATTTATGGCCCTATCATGGAAAGCCTTAGTAGGACCTATCAGGGCAAGCCTTGGTAGGAACCTATCGGGGAAAGCCTTAGTATGATCTCATCAAGGACAGCCTTAGTAGGGCCATTTTAATATTGCCTGATCTAGGGCCGAGATGCTTCCGGCCCGGTCGGGGCCGGATCAGGATGTCCGTAATAGGTGTTACCCGTATCACACTCCGATCGGGGCCTGATCCTGATCAGGCTAACCCTAAGAAATTTCTGCGCGGGTAGGGTTGAAAACTTTAAAATCGCCGTATCTCGATAATTAATAGCTCGATCAAAAAAAATTTCAACCAAAAGTTATTTGGAATAATAAAATACGTATAAAGTTATCTGACGTCCAGCCCCCTATCTTTGAAAATAGCGGCACAAAAACCGTTCGGAAGAAACTAGAATTAGAGAGAAATTAAAGACAGAATTAGAGAAAAAAAAATAGACCAAATTCATTCAAGGGCTGACACCTAGACACTCGCAAAATATAACATTTGAAAAATCACCTCTGGAAATTTCAAGACGAAAAATTTAGTCAAAATTGAAAAAAATGAATGAAATGATTTTACGACAACATTTAATAAAATATACATTGTCGTCTCTTAACAGTAATCAATTTTGCAATTTTCAGCAGAACCGCTAAATTTTTTCGCTCTGCTTTGAGAATCATCAGAACAGAGTCCATACCTCCATTCACGGGAAAGACGTTAGAATACAGCACCAGTGAATAAACATGTCTAATTCTTACTTAGTATTGCGAATTTATTTTAAAAATTTGCGAAAAATCAAGGATTGATTCTATCTTAAGTAATGAAAGTAACACTTATCCTCAAAAGTCATAAAAACTATTGTTTTCGCCTTTAGAACACCTACTGTGCACAGGCGTATCGTAACTAGATTGCGCGGTATCCAAGTACCGCAAACTATAAAAATTCCCCGTGCTGTTAAAATGTGACATTAAACTGAGAAATCAGTTTGTTTGGGTTCGTTTTTTTCCTAAATTGTAATGATCGACAATTTATATTTTGTACTTATTTTAAATATAAATCAGCTTCTGTCCATTCACTAGTCCTCGCCATTCACTGGCCGGTTTACCCTACTTGTGTCTTGGCTTTACGATCCCTCGGTTTGTGGGTTCTTCACATGCTCCCGTTATTTTGGCTTTGTTACGTTATTCTTTGATTTTTATAGTTCCTTATACTTTTGTTATTGTTCTATTATACATTTTTAATAATAGCTATTATTTATTCTTATAATTTTTGTTCTCGTTCTTTATTGTGTCATATCGCCTAAGGGTATGCATCAATGCATATTATAAACCATCAATCAATCAATCTCCATCTTTCTTGCTCTGTCTCCCTCTCTCTTTTTCCTTCATCGCACTACTTTGAATGGCGCGATTCTCCTCCGGGCTCATTGACCATATGGCTCCCTCTAATACAGCACCAGTGCTATTACTGGTGCCATTGTCTTTGAGTATGCACGATGAGATGAAGCTACGCGGGTATAACGAAGAATTCTTCTATGGGTCAATGGGACACTCCCAAAGAGAGCAGAGGCAGTCCCTTCGATATTTTTTAATTCGTATCGCCTAGCAAGGGAGATCGCGTTATCCAGAGGGTGCAAGGCGCATACACCAACAACGTTTTCGACTTTGGTTTATAAGAAAAAAAGGAAACCGAATTTGGGGCGTCTAGTTTCTCAATGTTTGCTGGGTGCACAGTAATGGAGAACAACTAGAGATGATTGGTTTATTTGTTGATTTATTGTTCATGCCCTAGTTACTCGACTTTGGGGTAAATCAAAACCAAGAGAGAGAGGGAGAGAGATATTAGATTAGCTTATATTAGGTTTATTAGTGCAACTAGGACAGAAACGTCCTGTGGCACACAATCTTTCTTCTTTTAATATGCAGAAAATATACGAGGATACTATAAAATACTCAATACGAAAACAAAAGAAAAGTGACTCTAAATCAAACTAAAATAAACAGAAACATGCACACTACTAACGAATAACGGACTCGATAAAAAAGCAAAAGAAATACGAAATCAAAGAACCCAAGTATAAAGAAAAGCGCAGATAAAATAAAGATAAAAAGAAAAACGCAGAAACTAAGAATATAAATAGATACCGTTCGCCAGAAACTCTACATGCTGCCCTCTGGGAGCAGTTGCGAGATCATTTTGGTAAATGTCGTCTTGCTCGGGCTCAAGCTACCAGGTGGAAGTTTATAACCCGGCTGGAAATTTAGTTATGGCTCTAATCACGCTCGGATCAGGTTGCCTGACTGCCGTTATATGGCGCTAGTATGGCAACCTGATCAAGGCGTGAACAAAAATGTAACGCTGTTCCTGATAACGGGGGGATCTGGCAGCCTGATTACGCCCGAATCTGGCAGCCTGATTGGGCCGTCATCCTGGCACCTTATGATGGCGTGTATACGGCTCCGTGATCGGATGTATTATAGAAAATATACAGAACGAATAACATAAAACTTTTTTTATTTATTGAATATTTAACACCAAGTTACATCAGAACAGTTTGACAACAAAACATACATTTCTCAACATGGGGATGGGGATGGGGAGACATGGGGATCTTCTTCGCTGCCATTAGAACCCTCTCCGCTGGCATGGAGATCTTCTTCGCTGGGGTTGAGATTCTCTCCGCTGACATGGGGATTTTCTTCGCTGCCATTAGAACCCTCTCCGCTGGCATGGAGATCTTCTTCGCTGGTGTTCGAATCCTCTTTGCTGGCATTAGGATTTTGTTTGCTGGTAGCTTTATGAAGACTTTCCTGATCTTGAATTTTATCATTTTGGCCTCTTTCTGCAAATATTCAAATTTTTCGTAAACAAAACAACGTATATCATTCTCATTTTTTAAATTATATTTTATATTGATATTATTCTATTTTTTAATTTTTTAAAAATATTTTTTATATTTTTTAATTTTTTTATTCTATGTTTATATTTTTTAATTATATTTTATATTGATATTATTCTATACCCAAGTGTATAAAAATTCATAAAGTTTGTAAAAGTTGAAAAAAGTAAGGTTATACATACCTGGTACTCGTACCGATGATCGGGACTCGTCAACTTTTTTCTCCGAACGACATCTCCTAACACGCAGCCGTGTCAAATACCGCTTCCTCTCTTTGCGATTCATAACGTTTTCACTTTATGTGCTCCTTTTTATATATCGTGAAAACTTTCAAGTTTTAACCCACACACGATGTATACAATGATACACGTGCAAGCTTAGTTTTTAAAAGCAACACTAGCGCCACCACTTTAGCACTAGCCTGAGCACTGCCATGCAGGGGCCTCCTAATAGAGCCATATTAGGGCACTGAAAAGGCAAACCACATTATGGCCATTTTCACATTTATCATAAGTTTGCCTGACCTGTGGCTGCCTGTTCACGGCAGGCTCACGGCCGAATCAAAATTTCCGTAATGGCCTGAACAAATTTCTAGCCGGGAAGGTATGCAGCAAAGATGTTAAAAGAGTGCCTTTCATATTCGGTGCGAAAATACGGAATAGTCAAAGTTTCCGGTTCTCTCCTCAATGTTATGCACCTATTTGATCTGTTTACATTGAATAGTGCCCTAAGACACACTGGTTTTCCCGTGTGCAGAACTTCAGCAGCTCTACATGGCATATAATACTTGCGCCTGACTTTCAGACGTAGCCAAGAGAGTCTCACCCAGTATGGCGTTGTGTTCAAACCATTTTATATTACAAAAATGTGAACACACGAGTTCAGAGCAACCCTAAGAATTGAATTATACTCTTCAGCTTAGCCAAACAATACGCAGCAGCAATAGTCAAATACACGTAAAATAAGGACTGATCGATACAAGCCCAGTGTCGGATTTATACTTTTCTTAAGTATGAGGGACTTGACTTTGTGCCGTCTCTATCTTAAGGGGTTAGGCCACTCTAGAATTTTCGAAAAATCGATTTTTTTCATCAAGCAGTAAAGAAATGGAAGAGCAGGACGATAATCCGGAAGGCCAATTGTACGGTACTACTCAAAACTTCAAACGCGTTTATCTCAAAACTGCATGTTTTAAGTTGGCCGGAAACATAACTCAGACAATTTTCAACCGATTCACTTGAAATGTTGAATATATCTTGAAAAATACATTGTCTATGGAAGTACGTAAGATTTTTTTTACATTGCATACTTCATTTGTTATTAATAATTATCTGACGATTTTTTAGGCAAATTTTTCATTTTCCACTTTAGAAGTGCGCCATTCGGCCAATAATCAATATATCGAAAAAATCCTCCGTACTCCTATAGCAGTTATTATATATAATCGAAAAAAATTGATTGGCTCATTATAATTTAAAAATTACAGGAGTTGTTTGTCCGGCCGTGAACCCTGGAAAAACGGAGACGTTATCACAAAAACGCTGCACAGCCACGATTTTGGAATTAATCGCTTCAGAAAAATAATTGTATACAGTCACTGATATGTATGATAAACACCCCCTTTTTGTAATCTCGATTTATTTGGTAGTTTTTCTGAAAAAAATTCCCCAAAAAGCCTATTTTCCGGCCTCTAGAGTGGCCTAAGGCCTTAATCACTTGTATTTAGCAGGGCCTTTTTAGGTGCCCCTAAAGTCTGCGGCTCCTAGGTAGCTGCCTATACAGCCCATTGGCATATTCAGGACTGTACAAGCCTCACTCTCAATTGTATGGACAGAAAACCGCGACAAACTTTTTGTTAGTTGATAGAGCCTGGAGAGAGAGAGAAAGAGAGAGAGAGAGAGAGAGAGAGAGAGAGAGAGAGAGAGAGAGAGAGAGAGAGAGAGAGAGATTGATTGATTGATTGATTGATTGATTGATTGATTGATTGATTGATTGATTGATTGATTGATTGATTGATTGATTGATTTGTGTATCTATGTCGTGGTTATACTTTAAGGGGTTACCCCCACTTGCAATTTTGAAAAAATCGATTTTTTTTATTGCATTTTTTTGAAGTATAAGTATCCGGGCCCATACAGAAGTATGGGCCCGGAATAGATGACTCTATGTAAGTTTACAAAAAAAAAATATTTTCTTCGTGTAAACTGAAATTGAAACTTTAAACGCGTTTTTCTCAAAATGGCATTTCTGAAGTCGGTGACCAAGATTACTCGAACACTAATGAACCGCTCTTCTTGAAATTTTGCAGGCTTATTTAATACATAAAAATGTAGTCTTTAATCGTTCGATTTTTTTTTTCGAAAAAATGGCCGTTTTATAGCCAAAAAACGGCCGTTTTTTTCGTTAAAATCGAACCATTAACTTTGACTGTCCGCCATTTTGTGAAAAATGAATATTTTTTAAAATCCTTCGATTAAAGACTAGTTTATACTTATATTTGACTAAATCCAGCCGCATTTTTTTTTCAGATGATCCACTTCGCCGCAATGTTGGTCACCGCAAACCGTGTATATAAAAACATTATTTCATTGACGGCCATTTGCCACTAAACAATGTAATATTTTTCAATAAAAAAATTACTGAAAGTTCTTCAAGATGTGTTCTTTAAGATGGTATATTGATCGATTAAAAAAGTTTTGTAGTTTTCTTTAAAAAAATTCATGAAGAAGGCCTTTTTTGCGCTATAAGTGGGGGTAACGCCTTAAGGCAAAATCTAACAGAGAGTTATAAATATTGTGGACATAATATCCGGAATGATAAATAGGAATTAACATAAGTTCCAAAGGAATCAAAGATAACGTTAGAGAACGCATTTGAACGCAATTCGAACAGTAATAGAACATTTATGATAGCAATAACAAGTACTAGTAGTAGTAGTGATAAAAGTGATACTAAACATTTAAGATGGAAGTGAAACTGAACTAGAGATAATGTGAGTATCATTAGTTCTTTGCGGAGTGGAATACATGCTAACCGATTTGCTCAGTAGCTAATGTCACAATAGTGCAAGAGTCGCGGCTCAACAACTTGCAGCGTCTCGCTCGAAAAGGTATGAAAATAGTCGCGCCTTGAATGTTGCCAGAGTAGGTAAGCAAGTAATTTCAATTGGTAAGGAGTGCCAAAAAACAAGCAGATGCTAGATGGAAAGAATTACGAAGGGAGCGAGAGGGAGGGAGGGAGAGGAAGATGCGGAGGGAAAACCGTATGTGATAGCAGCCACATGAGAAAAGAAAGAAGAGGGAATAAAGATAGAGAGTGAAGGCACGGGGCATAACAGGATCTCGTGTCAAGCACGGTGGTCCCTCCACTCGCCTTTCTCTGTCGTCGTCTTCTTTTTCTTCCTCCTCCGCCTCCATCTCTTTCTCTTTTTCTATCTCGTCAATTCTTTCTCGCATGCACGGAACTTGGAGTCGAGCTCACCCCGCGCGTATCAAGAGACGCGGTAGCGTCTCGACACCAAGGTACTGAAAGTCGAGAGGCTACCATGGATATACTTATGTATACTTACGCGAAAATACCAGAAGTCCAACTTTTCGCGTATACATTTCAACAGCCACGCTTCGAAATGAAATTTTCACGGCACTTTCGTTCTACAATTGAATCTACATGATTACAATCTATCTCACCTAGGCTTTTTATGACCCCATTTGCAACTCTATCCGTTCGGCTGATGCTGAGATATTGTATCGTGTCAGTCAAAGACATTGGACATACATCGTCTTTTCGAAAACTTTTTTTTACTATATTCGAAGTTGGTTCATCAGCCTACGTTTTTTAATTGGAGAATGTTTGGAATTAAGGATTTGAATATTGGTTTACGTCGAAGTCTAACGAGTGCAAAATTCGTACATAATATTATATTTAATCTCTATGACCTTGAAGCTTGCATCGTTGGAATGCAAGGACATTTTCTTTGCTATTTTTATTTCTTTATTCTATCATTGTCGACGCGTTTTTTTTGCAAATTGGAGACGTAAATTTCTAATAAAAATACGTAGAAACTTTTGAGTATTTTTTGGGGCACAGGACGACGAAAAAACATTGAGTGATTGAGGCCTTAGGCCACTCTGGAGACCGAAATAATAGGCTTTTTGGGGACTTTTTTTCTTCAGAAAATTTACTTTTCTGAAATTCTCTGAAAGAAATTCCGAAGTTCTTTTTTCTTCAGAAACGATTTTTGACGCCAATTTTTGGAAAGTGCAAAATTTGCCTAAAAAATCGTCAGATAATTGTTAATAACAAATGAACTATGCAATATAAAAATGAAATCCTACGTAATTCCATAGACAATGTATTTTTCAAGATATATTTAACATTTCAAGTGAATCGGTTGAAAATTGTCTGAGTTATGTTTCTGGCCAACTTAAAAAATGCAGTTTTGAGATAATCGCTGCAAAGCCGCCATTTTGAAATTAATCGCAAAAAAGTTATTGTATACAGTCACTGATATGTATGATAAACACCCTTTTTTGTAATCTCGATTTATTTTGTAGTTTTTTTTATCCCCAAATAGCCTATTTTTTCGGCCTCTAGATTTTGCAAGAACGCAAAATGAAACGAGACGAGAAAAATATCAGAATTATTCATTCTTTATGAATGTAATAAAATTAATTAATTAATTATTCATCCTTTACAAATAAAATCAAATAAGTGAAAGATTTCAAGTGTAAGCAAAATATTTCATTTGCGTATTAAATTAAATGAATAAATTAGTATTTATAATTTACGTATAACATAAAATTAATAAATGTTTATTCATCCTTTATAGATATAATACGATAAAAAAAGAATTCATTATTTACGGATAAAATAATATGAATTGACAAATCGAGCGATATAAATGGCACAATATTGAATTACGCAATATTGTATTATCGTATATTTTCAACGAATTACCATTGAATATTCTTTTTTTTTTGATTCCCGACATTTTGTTATTCAAGTTGCGGCTGCAGAGCCAAGAATTTCGCGATTTCTATCTATCCGCCTTGACGTTTCTTCTCACGCACCGTCCTCTCGCGTTGGCAAATCGATGGAAACCTTCCAAGAATCCAAATTATTCGACTGGGCGATCGATTCGGTCACATCATTCTCCCGGATATATCGCGAGTCACGTCGAACAATCGCGAGAATCGCTTGCAAATTTGTCGCTCGAAAAAGCTTCACTCGGACTTGAGCATTTTTTTACGCACACGAAAAAAAAAAAAAAAAATACGTGCTGAGAGGAATGCCGAATTCGCACATTGCTGAAAGTTGCCTCATTGGCATGCAACGAAAAACTTTTCTTTTCTTTTATTATTATATTGTAAAAAATACAAATAAATCACCCATTAATAATGAATAAGTCCATAAATAATATTTGGATAAGTGATTTTGTTGATGGTTCGAATTTTAAAAATTGTAAATGAAAAATGTTTTTTTTTTTCGGCGATTCGAGTCTTGTAGAGAAAAACTTAGATACGGCTGTGTAATTTGCGTAGAAATTTATTTTATGCCACTGGAAAAGTTGAAAAAAAACGAACGTAGACGAGAATCGCTATGGAGAAAGAACGAATTTCACGTTCTTCCGGTAGCCGGATGAAGATGTCAGCGGCGAATGAGAATTGAGACCGCCGGTTCGAGAAACTGTTCCGGACCTTGGCCTCGAGAAGCCCCCTTTGCTTCTAGAAGTCTCTCGACGAGGAGGACGCTAAATATGCCGACCACACACTCTCGGCTTCTCAAGGGCCTCGGACCGTTCACTCGGAACATGGACCAATATATAAAACACCCTTCCATGAACTCCAATATATATATATATATATAAGGATCACACGATCATACGACTTACTTTTTTATCTGATTCCATTGACTCTAAAAGACACCCTGAATTTTTTAAACATTTTTCGAAACGCTTAGTCAAAAAAAAATTTCAGAATCCGAAGCCCCGAATTAAAAATCTGAAAAAATTCCCAAAAATGCGTGATTATATGTAAAAATGTTCAAGCTATCACCCACAGTGTAAGTATGATTTTTGCTGTGCTTTCTGAACGATTAACGTTAAAAAAAAACGAAAAATTGACTGCTAACTGTTCAAGGTCCATGTGATTTGGTTATTCAAAAACGGTGAACAAAATTCATTGTGGGTATCAAGATATTTAAGTATCCGCCCGAAGTAAGCGGTTCTTGAATTTTTTGGATTTTTTTAAAACGTTAATCGCTCAGAAAGCACGGAAAAAATCATACTTCCACTGCGGGTGATAGCTTGAAATTTTTTACATATAATCACGCATTTTGAGGAATTTTTTCAGATTTTCAAATCGGGGCGTGTTTTCAGAGAATTTTTTTTTTGACTAAGGGTTGTTTCGAAAAATGTAAAAAAAATCAGGGTGTCTTTTAGAGTCAATGGAATCAGATTTTAAAAAATTAATCGAATTGGCGGGGGTCAGGGAAAAGTACCTCATATATAGTAGATGTGACTCGTGATATTTACGTTAGCAGATAAAAGATCCCTTACATAACCATATATGTATGTATAATACACAATATACAATTTTCTGGATTTTACTTGCTCTGGCATCATGGATTCATCGATCCGTGTTGGATTATATATATATATATATATATATATATATATATATATATATATATATATATATATATATATTGTAACGTTGCGTTACGAATATCCAGACTATCCGAGAAAGGTGAGGTAAGCGGGCTGGCATAGCTCAGTGGTCGGAGCAGTCGACCGGCAATCGAATGGTCCCGGGTTCGGATCCCGGGAGCGCACCGTATTTTTTTCTCGGATAGTTCTTTCGGAGTTTTTTTCGGGGGGTAACAATATATGTATCTGCTTTCTTTTTCAAAGGTATTTATTGTTCTTATTAGTTACATATTCATGTTTAGTTTTCTTGCCCCCAGGGTCTCTAGACTATTATGGTGTAGAAAGTAAGTGTGTCGTACATGAGTTTATACATTATTTTCTTGCTGTCTTTTGCGACTTGCGTGTGTCTGTGTTTGTTTTTCAACATTATTTTTCCTTAATTCTGGTGAGGTTGGGTGATTGGATGAAAATTTACAATGAAATGAGGTGTATTATGGAATGATTTTTATGGATCGTATTGAGGTATTGGGCAAAGGATATTATTTTTTGCGGCTGGATTGTCGTAAGGACGTTGGTCGTCTGGTGTCAGTCCTTTTAGGTGAGGACATGCGTGGTTGTGGAGCTTTTCTATCCCGTTTCGGTTCAGTTGGCGTACGAGGAACAGTTCTTCATGAGTTATCTGCCAGAGATCTTCCGTTGTAAAGGATATTGGCAGCCTAGCAGGCTGCTTTAATGTTTTTTTGTAACAGATATCCAGCTTTTTAAGAGCCGTTTTGTTATATAATGGTAAAAGACATTCCGTTCCATAGTTTATTCACGGCAAAACGCACGCACGGATCACACGCCATTTGATGTATGCATCGACTGCAGAATATCTTCCTATGATACCTTGAAGGGAGACTTTGTCCTTGAAATTTTCAAAAAATCAATTTGAGCTCAACATGAGCAGCTTGAAGAAGAGGAGGGATGCCTCTATGGACCAGGCATTGCCGATTAGCGGTAATTATAAACACATTTGTGTAAACACATTACAAAACTTTAAACGCGTTTTTCTCGAAAACACGTTTTTAAAAATGGCTGACATTCTCCTGACCGCTGTAATTAACATATCGACCTGAAATTTGGAGAGCATACTCAGAAAATATGTCTTCACGGAATGACGGATCGTTTTTTCGATAGATACATTTTTGCATTTATTATTTATCTTTTTATGCGAAAAAAACGCGAAAATTCGATTTTTTTTTAATTGCCGCCATTTTCCGAAATTTGTACTAAACGAAAAACCCATCCGTCATTCCATGACCAAAGGGTCACAGATTGATAATATGCTTTGAATTTGTGTTTCAGATCAACAAAGAGGGGGCAGTGATGTCAGCCGTTTACCTCCCGCGATTTGAGGACCTGTTTTCGCGGAGCTGCAACGGGCGCCATTTTGGTTTATTTTCCAAAAAAAAAATTTGTTGACGTTCTGTATATCATGAATAAAAGCAAGAAAAAACCGCACTCAAAAAGCTTTACTCGTTTCCTTTAAAAAAAATAAAATGTAAACACCTGAAATATGGCACTCCAAGGACAAAGTCTCCGTGAAGGCAGGTGATGACGTTTTTTTAGATTGCAAGTGTTTTGAAGGATTGCGGTGTTATTTGTAGCGTTCTCGAGATGGTAATTCCGATGTAGCTCAATTTTTGTCGTTGGCTCGATCGTCACGATGTTTCGAGTTAGAGGGTATTCGACGACAATACTGCGTTGATCACGTGTACGGTGTTGTCGTCCAACGATTATGGCTTGAATTTTGCCAGCGAATATACCAGGTGTAGAAGTATGAAACCGGAATTTCCCTATGGTTGGTGCTAGCCATCAGTTTAGGGACCGTAAGACCGCTTCTGCAGCGCCATCATCTCCCTCTAACAGCTGACGAAGATTTTCAACACACAACAACCCAAGTTCCCTACACCGGTATATTTTTCTATAACCTTAAACATGTCGAGTTTTCTGCCTACGAACTACGATTTGCGGACAGCATTGGTTTTCTGTTGTCATTTGAAGAAAACTGCTGGAGAATCGCATCGAATGCTTGTCGAAGCTTACGGTGAACATGCTCTTGGTAAAACACAGTGTTTCGAGTGGTTCAAAAAATTCAAAAGTGGTGATTTTGACGTGAGAAACGAAGAGCGTGGGAAACCACCGAAAAAGTTCGCAGACAACGAATTGCAAGCCTTATCGGATGAAGATGATACTCAAAGTCAACAGGAACTCGCGGATCAATTGAATGTGACGCAGAAAGCCGTCTCCATTCGTTTGAAAGACCGGAATATGGAAAAAGGCAACACAAAGTCATTTTGCTCCATGATAATGCTCCATCGCACACAGGAAAACGGGTCAGGGAAACGATCGAGGCGTTCAGTTGGGAAATACTAGCGCATGCGGCTTATTCTCCAGACTTGGCTCCGTCCGATTATCATCTATTCGCGTCAATGGGACACGCTCTCGCTAAACAACGCTTCAATTCGTATGAAAATGTACGAAAATGGCTCGACAACTGGTTCGCTTCAAAAGAAGAACTGTTTTTTTGGCGTGGCATTCATAAACTGCCGGAGAGGTGGGAAAAATGTATAAATAGCAATGGAGATTATTTTGAATAAAATATTTTTTTATCATTTTCAAACAGACTGTAATTTTGACAAAAAAATTCCGGTTTCATACTTCTACACCTGGTATATACCAGAAACAGTATATTGTTGGATCCAACACGAATCGATGAATCCATGATGCCAGAGCAAGTAAAATCCAGCAAATAGTGAAACGTTCGGAAGGGATTTTACAGTCGAGAGCCCGTTTCTTTGGGGACCTTAAGGCCGCCCTTTCCACGACCCGCGCGAGAGAGCTGGTCTTCGAGGGGGGGGGGGGGATATGCGCGAAGAAGCATCGGGGTCTCTCTGGATTATTACACAGTATGGTAGCCGCACACGAAGTCGGCGCCCTTTAATCCTTCGGCATCCACACGCACCATATACACATAAATATACTTGCTTGTACTCGCATAATCGATGGAATGGTAAAGGGGGAGGGGGGGGGGTAGAATTTCAACATGTGTGTTGTACGTGCGAGCTTGAATGGCTAGCATTGTGCCGAAGAAAGATTTTAAAGCGGGAGTTTCAGCTGCTAGAAATTAAGCTACGATTAGGATATCTACCTTGGAGGTGCCTTCACATTCCAATGAATGAACTTTCAGAAGAAAATTTTCACGTGCTTTTAGTTAATTCGATTGACAAGTTACCGTTCATGACGATGAAAAATTCGATTCTTTTTTTATATAATTTGCATCTTCGAAGTGTTTAGAACACGTGGGTTTGTTTTTTTGGGTTGTCGAAAATAAACATTAAATACGATTTTAAAAAAATGTTAAACTTTAAATGGGTTTTTCCGGATTTACATGAATCTCTGCGAAATTTAACCCTAGAATGGTAACTTTATTTTTTTTCTATTGTGATCACCTGGGGTGACAAACCACCCCAATTTTGAAAAATTCATATCTTAGGTAAAATTTCACAAAAGGGGTTTAACTTGGGCTCATTATTCTCGTTTTTTAATGCAGTATTACGTAGGCCTACGGCGATTCCGCTTGAAGTGGAAAGAGTTTGTAAAAACATTAGGTAAAACGGTGAAAAACATGAAAAATTCGTAAAGGGCGCGACATTTAGACGAGAAATCCCTTTAGAATTTTCAAAAAATCGATTTTTTTACATATTTCGAAAGTATGATACCCAAAGAATATACTGACCAAAGGAAAACTCGAAAAATTGAATATTTGCGGAGTTATCGCATATAGTCTAGAGCGCAGGGACGGCATGCGGTCAGGTAGCGAGTCCCATGTTGAAACTTTAAACGCGATTATCTCGAAATTACTTTTTCAAAAACTGCTCGTGTTGTAGCTCAAAAAGTTATCGACCGATTTGGATGAAATTTTGGGAGGTTACTCTCAGTAATATTATCGGAAGGATATACCTAAAGTTTGAAAGGTAGCGTGTAAATAAATAATTTTTTTGGGGTCAAATATGTCGAAAAAATGGTCGAAAATTCGAAATTTGGAGTAAAAAGGCTCCCAAATTTTCAATTATGCACTTTTTCATCATTTTTTAGGTATATCCTTCCCCTTAATATGTCAGTAAACGAATGACACTTATTAAATCTTTTTCAGATCAACAGAAAAAGAGTGACACCTGCAGCACTTTTCGATGTCGCGGAAAACAGGCGTCCGAAGACCCTTAATAACGCCGCCATTTGGTTGGTCATCCCAAAAAAATTTTTTTTTTTAACTTAACAGTTATAATAAACTCATGTCCAAATTTGAAAATGATCAGATTATTTTATCGCCTCTAAAAAAATTCCCGAAAAATACCTATTTTTCACGCTCCTAAAAGGATTTCTCGCCTTGAACTCGCGTGGGGTGGTTTTTCACCCCAGGTTACCGTTCTAGGGTTAAGAGGCTATTCCATCGTGACACTTTCAAAAAAACGATTTTTTTGCCCTTTTCGACAGTTTATACTTTCAAGAATATGAGATGAGATTTTTATACTTTCAAGATTTTTATACTTTCAAGAATATGAAATGAGACTTTTCAAATTTGCTGACATTGTAACTCAAGTAGCAATTATCCGATTTTTTAAATAACTGGCGCGATATGCGTAGTACATTTTTTTACACCGCAGGCTATCAAAGTTAGATGTTCGAATTGGTTTGCATGAAAATTCTGCATAAGACCTTTTTCATAAAGTTTCCTCAAAATTGAAGGTTAAAAAGAAGACTTTTCCAGATAAAACAAATAACCAAGAGTATTTTTTTTTAATCGGGTGAAAAAGTAGGTATCATTTGTAGAAATGGCATGCGAAAAGCCAAAAGCAGATGATTTTTATCTCGAAAACCGTGGGACTTTTACTAAACTGAAATTCCAGCATGTGGTAGGACATGATGTGATCTATCGATAGTTGCAGGACTCTTCATTAAGGGGTTACCCCCACTTGCGATTTTGAAAAAATCGATTTTTTTTATTGCATTTTTTTGAAGTATAAGTATCCGGGCCGATACTTACACGAAAAAAAAAAATATTTTCTTCGTGTAAACTGAAATTGAAACTTTAAACGCGTTTTTCTCAAAATGGCATTTCTGAAGTCGGTGACCAAGATTACTCGAACACTAATGAACCGATCTTCTTGAAATTTTGCAGGCTTATTTATTACATAAAAATGTAGTCTTTAATCGTTCGATTTTTTTTTTCGAAAAAAATGGCCGTTTTATAGACAAAAAACGGCCGTTTTTTTTCGTTAAAATCGAACCATTAACTTTGACTGTCCGCCATTTTGTGAAAAATGAATATTTTTTAAAATCCTTCGATTAAAGACTAGTTTATACTTATATTTGACTAAATCCATCCGCATTTTTTTTTCAGATGATCCACTTCGCCGCAATGTTGGTCACCGCAAACCGTGTATATAAAAACATTATTTCATGGACGGCCATTTGCCACTAAACAATGTAATATTTTTCAATAAAAAAATTACTGAAAGTTCTTCAAGATGTGTTCTTTAAGATGGTATATTGATCGATTAAAAAAGTTTTGTAGTTTTCTTTAAAAAAATTCATGAAAAAGGCCTTTTTTTGCGCTACAAGTGGGGGTAACCCGTTAATTGCAGGACACCCTGTATGTAAGAACGGCCACAACAACTCGAAGTCTCAATTTCAGGGAATCTCTCCCTCTCCTCTTCGTTTGCTTGTCCCCGCGGTAAAAGAGGCTAGGAATTCGGTGGGTTTACCCGACGATTTTTCATGCCAAGGGTTCACATTTTTCCGAATATACCCTTGGCAACGAAAGAGCGGTGTCTCCCTTTGAAGATCTGCCTTTCACACACCAACGCACACACACGCATGGCGCATGACGTCTATATTTCGAGCCCCGTCTCCTTTTCGGTTCTATTTCTGATTTCGATATGCTTCGTTGTGCAAACCTGTGTTGCGCAGGCATCAAATAGAGTACCCCATTTCGCTATATTCTTCGGATATTCGTTTTCTTCGTAAAACTCGTGCATCCGACCCCTCACAACACGAGGTACGGAGCGTTTTGGGATATATTTTTTTTCGTTTAAGGGGTCTTCTCACTTTGTGCAAAAGTTCACTTGATATAAAAGTGGTTACACTTAGTAAATACACTTTCAAAATACATTTTAAAAAAATTATTCATTCAAGTCACTATTTGTAGACGAAAATGGTGGTTAAAAAAATGTCCTAAAAAAATTGCAGGTCTGCGCTGTTGATGAAATCTCGGATCATCCGAAACGAAAAAATCAAACGGTTTTAGATTCGGTATGTTAATGGCTATAGCGCATATCATACGATTTTTTATATATGCAAAAATACCAAAATGGCCGACATTTTTCGAAAAAAAAAAAAAAAAACAAAAAAAACGTTTTTCTACCGTTTTTGGCCAAAAAAGTAAATATCGAAGTTAAAAAATATCAATGAATAAATGAAGAAGAATTTGCGTTGCGTTCCAACGATAAAAACTTCAACATCACACTGCGAAACCGTGGTTGTTACGCATGATCGAATAAAAATTCCTTGACTTTTCCAGGTTTTCCTCACAGGTTTTGCAAATATTCCAAGGAGATTGGGGTCAACTAAAAAACGTAATTTTTTGAAGATCTAAAATTTATAAAAATGTTAAATGATAAAACAATATTTAGAAAACAAACTGAACTTCGAAAAAATTCAGCACTGTAAAGTAAAAAAAATACAGAACCTGTTCTTCATCATAAACAGAAATTTTCATGTGTGCCAATAAATAAAAATTAAATATAAACCCTTATCTACAACAATAATTGTGTGGTTGTGCATCGAAAAATCGAATGCAAATGTGCAGAGCTTTAGAGTAAATTAGTTTTTAGTTTATAAATGTTCAATATTTGGCACATGACTTTTTTTTGTATATAATGAAGAATAATATAAATATTAAAAATATAATAAACTATTTATTTTTATATTTTCAGTTTTTTTAATTCGATTTCATTTTTCGTAATTCTTGCAAAAACCAAATACTGTGAAAATTCCAGACAATTTTCAAAATTCCTTGACTCTTTCCTGATTATTCCAGGAAGAAAGAAATTTTACATAAAGAAATGTTAAATATCAAAATAAAATTTAAAAAATAATAATTTAAACACTGTAGAGTAAAAAAAATATTAAAAGTATATGAGGCATTCCACGTCACTTCAGCCAGTAAAAAAAATCCACAAATAATTTTGAAAAATCGAGTTACTTTATTGAAAAAATATTCACCAATTGTCGAAATTAAAAAAAAAATTCTGACGTTTTCTCTCGTTGATTACCATTTTTAATATTTTTCCATTCAAATGGCTGTATCTTTGGCAGGATTTGACGTATTTACATTCGTAAAAAACGAAAATGTGCGTCTTTTTCTAGCCTTCCGGAAAAAAATTAATTTAGATTCTATTGAGCAAGTCGAATGTCCGGTTCAGAGCAAAATTTACAAAAAATTTTTTTTCTTAAGCAAAGGCACTCGTCATTGTATTTTTTTAAATTTCCTCGAATTGTGAATACGAAAAACGGATTTCTGGTATTTTTTATATTATGGGATTCCTAAACACCGTGAAGTAACAGCTTTTTTTATTTTTAATTTTTTAAAATTAATATTCGATTGAAGAGTGTGGAGCACTCCAAGGCTCCAATACATATGACATATATGTCATATGTATTTCAAAAACCTGGTAAACATACAGCGAGTGCTCCACCCTCTTCAATCGAATATTGATTAAAAAATAAAAAAAATAAAAATAGCTGTTACTTCACGGTGTTTAGGAATCCCATAATATAAAAAATACCAAAAATCCGTTTTTCGTATTCACAATTCGGGGAAATTTTTAAAAATAAAATAACGAGTGTCTTTCCTTGAGAAAACAAATATTTTTGCATATTTTGCCCTGGAACGGACGTTCGACTTGCTCAATAAAATCTAAATTAATTTTTTTCTGGAAGGCTACAAAAACACGCACATTTTCGTTTTTTACGAATGTAAATACGTCAAATCCTGCCAAAGATACAGCCATATGAGTGAAAAAAATATTAAAAAATGGTAATCAACGAGAAAAAACTTCAGAAATTTTTTTAAAATGTCGACACTCGGTGCATATTTTTCAATAAAGTAACTCGATTTTTCACAATTATTTGTGGATTTTTTTTTACTGGCTGAAGTGACATGGAATGCCTCATATACAAAACACATTTTTCATTACAAACAAAAAAACGCATGTCGGTGCCAATAAATAAAAAATGAATATAAATACTTTTCTACAACAACAATTGTGCGATTGTGTATCGACAAATCGCATACAAATGTGTAGAACTTTAGAGTAAATTAGTATAAAAAATTATCAATGTTTGGCACTGACATGCCTTTTTTTATCCATAATGAAGAATAATATAAATATAAAAAATATACAAAAATATTTATTTTTATATTTTTCAATTTGTTTTCAAGTGGTTTTCATTTTTTGTAATTCTTGCAAAAAGTAAATTCCGCAAAAATTCCAGAAACTTTTCCAAATTCCGTCACTTTTCCCTAATTATTCCAGGAGAAAAGAAATTCGCTGAGTTTTCCACGATTCCATAAAAACCCCAACAAACGGCACAAATTTATTCCCAAGCTCCAGAACCGTGTAGAATCGGCAAAACCAAAAAAAAAAAACGAGAATCATAGAAGCGCAGTTATCCGGAAGTTGCCAACACGTAATCGACAACAGTGACGCCCATAACAATAACGACGATAATAATAAGGCAGCCCAGTTTGTGTTCGAATGATATGGGGTCCGAAAATCGAAACGAGATATCACAAGCGGGGTGATTTGCATGGCGTGTATGCGAGTGTTTTGTGTATACGTGTGTATGTATGTGTACGTAAACACGAGTCTGAGCAATACGGGTGGTCCCGGAGTTGACTTCCGGTCGGTAGGAATTGCCGAAAGAATAGTATCCAAGCCGAGAGGCACGATATCGATAAAACGAATATGTATATTGAGCGTATAAATGTATAATGACGAAAATCAGTAGTGGAATGTTAATTACTTGATCTCGTGCGGGGATTCGGTGAGAGGGAGAGACCCAGCCGTCTCGTGTACGCTGCTCGTAGAACGTGGCGTCACAGGGCATTTGGAATTCGAAGGGAGAAGCGAGAATTAAAGGAGAGGGGGCGGACGGGCTTCGCGTTGGTGAGTGTGGCACTAACTGTGTGTGTGTTCGTGTGTGTGTGTGTGTGTGTCTGGCTGGGCGTCAACGAGGAAAAGAAAAAAAATTCCGAGAAACGAAGTTCCTTCGGTGTGTGTTAGGGTGGCACAAATTTGAGCTCTATTTTTTTTCTCCTTTTTCTCACCATCCAATTATCTACTTAAGGGGCTATAATGACACTTTCAAAAAATCGATTTTTCTGCCTTTTTCGACAGTTTTCAAGAATATCCTGTAAAAATTTCCATGCCGTATCTCTATTCATTTTATCTTGCAAAAATCGATAGTTGAATCTTTAAACGCGTTTTTCTCGAAATGAGTTTTTTCAAATTTGCTCACATTGTAACTCAAAGAGCAATTATCCGATTGACTTGAAATTTGAAATGAGTACTCTTGAATATATTTACTCTACAATGACGTAGGATATTTTTGATTGGATGAAAATTGACGATTTGGCATTGAAAAAAACGACCATTTTATAGGCAAGAAAACAGACTTTTTTTCATAACTACGCCATTTTGTTAGATTTTGATATTTTTCGAAAATCCTACGTCATTGTACAGGAAATACCTTCCAGTTTAACGACATTTTTTCCTTTTTCGGTTTCAGTTACTCAATCGGCCGGAATCATGTCAGCAGTGGAGGAACTTTTTTTTTTGGCGCCTCCGAAGGCAGCGCATAAGTCGCTTGGATCTCAATATTTTTCTATGAAAAAATTATGTAATGTAGGTCAAATATAGCCAAATATATTCTTAATTTTCCGAAACTTTCGATTGAGTATTTTTCTTCCGAAAAATTCCCGAAAATCGCGCAAATGTTCAGCGTTCACACTGGTATAGCCCCTTAAAGGAAGAAAAAAAAATTGTCGACAAAGCGAGCGGTCAAAAAATATTTTGAGGTCGCTCAAGTCCCCCAAAAATTCAAATTTTTATTTGAAAACCGATTTTTTTTTCGTTTACTTCTCGCCCGTGAATTTGACGCTTTATAATTTGAAAATTAAGCCAATTTTTTTTTACTCTTACTCATAAATTTGACGCTTTGTAAAATTTTCGAAACAACTAATCGTTTTTCTTTAGAAACAGATTTTTCAAATTTCCCTTATACTAATAACCGAAGAATTATAATCTTTGTTCCCATAAAATAATTCTTTAAAGCTCTTGTCCGTAAACAAAATTTTGGGACCCCCGTTTTGTCGGGTTAGAAGTGTGAGTTAAATTTAAAAAATCTGTTTCTTAAGAAAAAAAGGATTAATTGTTTTGAAAATTTTACGGTGTTAAATTTATGAGGGCGAAGAGAAAAAAAATCGCGACAATTGGAAACTTCGAAGCTCTTGAGCGATCACTAAATATTCATTGGCCGGCTAGAGCTTTCGGTAGCTCAATTCAAAAATTATAAAGCGTAAAATTCATGGGTGAGAAGTGAACGAAAAAAAAAAATAGAACGATTTTTTAATGAAAATTTGAATTTTTTGGAGATTTGGGCGACCTCTAAATAGTTTTTGATCGCTTGCAGCTTTCGCGACAATTTTTTTTCTTCTTTAAAGTAAATAATTGGATGATGAGAAAAAGGGTAAAAATTAGCGTTCAAATTTGTGTCACCCTAATATATATATATATATATATATGTGGTATTCCACGTGAGTCCGGTGGACTTTTCCCTGACGCCCGCCAATTCGATTTCGTTAAAATCTGATTCCATCGTCTCTAAAAGACACCCTGAATTTTTTTACATTTTCCGAACAGACCCTCGGTCAAAAAAAAATTCTCCGAAAAAAACGCCCCGATTTAAAAATCTGAAAAAATTCCCAAAAATGCGTGATTATATGTAAAAATTTTCAAGCTATCACCCGCAGTGGAAGTCTGATTTTTTCTAGGCTTTCTGAGCGATTAACGTTTTAAAAAATTCAACAAATTGACTGCTAACTGTTCAAGGTCCATGATTGTGACTTGGTTATTAAAAATGGTCAAAAAATTCATTGTGTCAATTTTTCGGATTTTTGACCGACGCTTTTCTTGACATTTTTTTTCCATTAGTTATCAACAATAATTATGTCATTATTCGTCGGAAAAACAAGGAAGAAAAAATCATTCTTTTTTTTACGATTGAAACGTGATACCGAAAAAGCTCCGTCAACTTAGCCAGAATTATTTAAAATTACTTTAAAAAGGCTATTTTCATGAATTTTTTTGATAGGTTTATATCATAGATATTGATATAAAAATTGTTACACTTAATAAATACACTTTCGAAATACATTTAAAAAAAAATTATTTATTTAAGTCACTATTTATAGACGAAAATGGTAGTTAAAAAAACGGCCATATTAAGGTAGTTAAAAAATAGCGCATATCATACGATTTTTCATATATGCAAAAATAACAAAATGGCGGACATTTTTCGAAAAAACAAAAAAACGTATTTTTTACCCTTTTTGGGAAAAATGTATCAAAATTTAAAAAAATCCTTGACATGCGCTATAGCTATAGTTGTAGAGAATATATGGTTCAAATTTCATAAGAATCGGTTCAGTAGTTTCGAAGATTTTATCAACAAGCCGTCGAAAAACGCGTTTAAAGTTTGTTTGGGTTACATAAATACAAAAAAAATGTTTTTTAAATGTATTTTGCAAGTGTATTTATTAAGTGTAACAACTTTTATATGGATATCTATAATACAAACCGATCAAAAAAATCATGATAATGACATTTTTTAGCGTCTAAAGTGAGAAGCCTTCGCGATCAGTGTATCCGAATCGGTCGATCGAGAGCGCAGGGGAGAGGCTTTTTTTCGCCGCGTAGGAGACACCGACGCTCGTTTCACCTGCACAGGACGTGAGCCCCAGCCCTCGATCGGCTGTTTCATCTTCTCTTTTTTTTCAGTACGAAGTATTATAATTATTTGATTTTATTGCTGCCATGATGAATTTTATTGCTTCCATATAAATCCAGTAATACGCTTTCTCACACTAATAATCATAATTACCGTTATAATAATAATAATGATTATTATCATCATTATTATTGTTATTTATATTTTCCTTGCCACTATTTCTTGCTAAGAAAGGCTTGCAACTTTGTACTTTACGAGAAAACCGTCCTTCCGTGAAGCCATTTGTAAAAAAAACACGTTTTTCAAGATGGGCTCTGTCGCCGCTATTTTGTATGAAAATTATAATAATTTAAAAAAAATACTTCAATATGTGTTAAGGGGTTAGGCCACTCTAGAAGCCGAAAAAATAGGCTTTTTAGGGATTTTTTGTCGGGAAAACTGCACAATAAATCGAGATTACAAAAATCGGACGATTTTTTAGGTAAATTTTTGGAAAGTGAAAAATTTCGTCAAATAATTGTTAATAACAAATGAATTATGCAATATAAAGAAAAATCCTACGTACTTCCATAGACAATGTATTTTTCAAGATATATTCAATATTTCTAGTGAATCGGTTGAAAATTGTCCGAGTTATGTTTCCGACCAACTTAAAAATGCAGTTTTTATATAAACGTTGCACAGAGCCGCCATTTTGAAATTAATCGCTTCAAAAAAAATATTGTATACAGTCACCGATATATATGATAAACACCCTTTTTTGTAATCTCGATGTATTTTGTAGTTTTTTTTGAAAAAAAATTCCCAAAAAGCCTATTTTTTCAGACTCTAGAGTGGCCTAAGGCCTCCAATAAACCCTCTCAACAGAAATTCTATATTTTTTTTCCATACTCCCAGAATAAATTGTCAACGTTAGGTGTCGTACTCTCCGACAGTTGTTCATCAGGATAAATTAATAAATTAAACAAATTTACTCAAACACATTTAACAGAACAATAATAAGGTTTTATTTTAAATACACGTCCGTTCTTCTCGACTTTATTCCTTCAACTCTCAATTATTATTTTTCATATCGTTGTCTTCGGTTGTCGTAGCAACGCTCTCGTTCTTTTTACATTTTCGAATCATCGCCTGCTCGATAATTTCCCCGTATAGGCCTTATTTTCCGCAGCTAGAGTGGCGTTATTCCTTAAGGGGCCAGTCTAGTTTGAAAATTTCAAAAAATCGAAAGCAAGCAAGACTTGAACAAATCGACGATGATGAGCAATCAGAAGGGATTTTGTACGGTGCAGAAATTGCCGATTGAGTTTAGGTACGAGTTTTTCACAGTATAAACTTCAAACGCGTTTTTTTCGAAACAACGTTTTCAAAATCTAGCTCCATCGTATCTCTAAAACTAATAAACCGATTCTCTTGAAATTTGAACCACATATTGTAAACATGATTCGCAACAAGATGATCCTCGATGGTTTTAAAATTTTGATTTTTACTCTTTTTTTGCGAAAAACTGCGAAAAACGCGTTTTTTTTACTTTTTTCGTTTTTCATCTGCCATTTTTTTTATTTTTTGATAAACTTTATATCCGAGGGTCATTTTGTAGCTGGTGTCATGCTGAATCTAATGGACTTTGATTTTTTGTTTCGGACAAGCCGTTGCCGAGTTGTGATGGAGCTACCTAGCCCACCTATTTTTTAGGCGTTACGTTAAACTATAGTTTTTGTACTTAAAAATGAATAAAAATGAATCAACATTTTTTAAAAATGTATTTCAAGACTTTATTCATCAAGCCCAACAACTTTTACATTCACGTCTTTTATAAAATCTAAAAAAAAACGCGAAAATAGCCTTTTTTCGTGGCTCCACTTAACCCCTAACCCCTTAAATATTATCATGTTTAACAAAGACCGCTTAGTAAACATGCCAAATTTCAACATTCCATATACAACATCCGCCCAAAAAAATTGGTGAAAAATCGACCATTTTAGGTTTAAAACAGTAGACAATCTCTCCTGAGAAGAATTTAGGAAGACTTCCGTTGCATTCCAACGTCGCAAACTCCATCGTCGATTTTCGCTAATTTACCTTCTCGAGTTGATCGAGGGCGATCGCCGCATCGGTCCAGCTCGGTCTGACGTAAAGATCCGACTCGTGCCTCTGCTTCGTACTCTCCGCCGAGGCGTTGTTGTTGTTTTTGTTATAGTTGTTGTTGTTGTTCGGGATGTTGCAGGTATTGATGTTTTTCGCATTGTTCGTGCAACGTCCGCGTGAATTGTTCGTCGTGGCATTATTTTGCGATTGCGAGGACGACGAGGACGAGGAGGAGGAGGTTTGATGTTCCTGCTGTTGGTGGTGTGTAGGGCGTCCCGCTAGGATCCCTGTAGGGCCGGACGCAGAGACCATGATCCGTCATGCATCTATGCACCAACGCGACACACGGATTTCGAACTGTTGCCTTTTTTTTATTTATTTTTTTTTATTATTAACTCTCACGTCGAAATTTTCCGACGATATTATCGTCGTAGCATGGGATTTATATTCCTACCACACCGCCATCGTGTTTCCCTTAGAACCGGAAGTGAACAAACTCGAAGTTAAACGAGGCAACGACTCTGAGGGAGCTGAGAACGGGAGAGCCGAATGATCATCGGGTCTGACGCGCCCTCTTTGCGCGCTTCACAAACTTCCGCGACTTTGATTTACTTCCGGTTCACCACTCGCGCACGACATACGAACCAACAACAATAAACACACGAGTTTTCACACACTCACGAAGCGTAAAAATTCTCCTTCGTACCGGATATCGTTGCACTTTTAAACGAGTTCCTTCGTTGCTTTTTTCTTCTCGTATCGTAATATTTCTGTTTACGTTATTCCCATATAGGCGTCGCGCGCGATGGAGAGAGAGAAAATATATCTCGGTCCGCGTGTCTCGGAGGCTCGCGCACTCTCCTCTTCGCTCCTTTTGTATCTCGTTCGTAAACTCGTGGAACGTTGGGCATCGGCGAGATGAGAGAGAGAGAGGAAAAAAGAGAGGGAGAGGAATTCCTCGTGGCTCGCTGCACTACGCGGGTTACGAGTGAAAGAGACGGAGACTGGCGGGGGAGATGGAACGAAGCGCTACGGCGTTTTATACACTGTCACGTACGCGTGGTCCGGCAATTTTCGTCTACTTCCCCTCGATACAGGCGCGTCTTTATTTCGATCGTTTTTTTCTCTTCTTCCCACCCTTCGTTCTTTTTATCCACGGTTACGCGGCTCACAGCTGTTTTACGCGGGCTTTCTCGGGAGATTGAGACAATTTTCACAAGCGGCGAGGCTGCAGTGCCCTTTACTCACGGGGGGGCGCGCTCGCCTGCGCGCGCGCGCGACTGCTGTTGCCTCCTTCCTTCTCTGGCATCCGGTTACACGCGCGCACCGTACGGACGACCGGATTTTTAATCACCGAAAAGCAACTTGAAAGACAACAAAAAATATTTTCGTTTTTGAGGCAATTTTCGAAAGAAAACGTAAGAGAGCAGCGACGCGTTCGCGCGAACGAATTCCGGGAGATTTTGTGTTTACTAGTCGCTTTTCACTCTTTCGTGGTTTTCGAGATTCTCGGATTTTCGTGGATCGCGATACTGGCGTCTTAACCGTCACTCGCCATTCGAAACTCAGCCGTTTGTTTTTTATTCTACGCTTCGTTGCTTGTTTTGTTTTTTTTTCTTCTTTCGTTTTGCACGTTTGTGACTCGCGTCAAGCGATGCGCGAAGACGATTGTTTATCGTCAGGAGCCTGCGCCTCTTGCGTCGGCCTCGTTCAACGCGAATAAAAGCCTTGTTCACCCTACGGCCACTCTCAACGCAGTCCAACTTCGTACTAAACGAAACTCTCGGCCACATTTCTTTCGTGGGGGCCCTCTCCGGCTTATGCGCCGGCCATAGTTGACGGTAACCCCCTCCCCACTGCTCACTCGCCGCTCGGCGTGTTCCCTCTCGCTCGCTCCCTCTGCCGATGTCCCCACGCAGCTCTCTGCCTTTCCACCGGCAGCGGAGCCAGCGGAGCGCGATCCACCGAGCCGCAGGTTCGTAGCTTCGCGTTCATCCGTCCACGCGCTCTCGGACACTCGATGCCTTCGCGAGACTTTTCTTCTCGCGGGATTCAATTTTTTGAGGGACGCAACTGCTTCGGATGACTCGGCGAGGTCGCAAATTTGATCACGGGGGGACGTTGGATTTGGTAGAGTTCTTGAGAAGTCGCGATTTTCACGGCCTCCTATCCCTTACCTTATATAAAAATGCTACGCTTTTTCACCGCTTTATTTAGTTCTACCTCTCCCCGTGGCGCTAGTAGGTCACTGACAATATTCTTATTGCGCAAGCGCGAGACCCGCACGGCGTACTTCGGGGACTATACCAGTGTGACACTGAAAAATCGATTTTTTCGCCTTTTTCGACAGTTTATACTTTCAAGAATATGATGTAAAAAATTCAAGGCTGTTTCTCTATCATTTTATATATCAAAAATCGATAGTTAAATCTTTAAACGCGTTTTCCTCGAAATGAGATTTTTCAAATTTGCTGACATTGAAACTCAAAGAGCAATTATCCGATTGACTTGAAATTTGACCCGAGTACTCTTGAATATATTTACTCTATAATGACGTAGGATATTTTTGATTGGATGAAAATGGACGATTTGGCATTGAAAAAAACGACCATTTTATAGGCAAGAAAACAGACTTTTTCATAACTACGCCATTTTGTTAGATTTTGATATTTTTCGAAAATCCTATGTCATTGCACAGGAAATACCTTCCAGTTTAATGACATTCTTTCCTTTTTCGGTTTCAGTTACTCAATGGGCCGGAATCATGTCAGCGGTGGAGGAAGTTTTTTTGGCGCCTCCGAAAGCAGCGCATAAGTCGCTTGGATCTCAATATTTTTTTATAAAAAAAAATGTAATATAGGTCAATAATAGCAAAATATATTCTTAATTTTCCGAAACATTTAATTGAATACTTTTCTTCAAAAAAATTCCGGAATTGATGAAACTACCGAAATTACTTATACTTGTGCGCTAATGTCGTGTGTTGTGCACGGTTGTACCTCAGGGTACCCGCGTAATCCTGAAAAGGTGCTTTTTTCACCATACTAGCCGATCCTCGCATTCGAAGCTACGGAAAGTCTTCGAATTATATGTGTGCGTGTTGTTCGAGAACAACTAGCGCTGCGAGTGGCAGAGTAGGACACTACAAATAGAGGATATTTTGCGTAGCAAAACTTCTGAAAGATGCCACCCCCCTGGAGGGAGCGCAGCGATATTCCAATATGGCCGGTCAAAGTATAGCCTCAAACGTAAACAATTACTTCGTTATTGATTTCCTGTAAGCATAGATTCCCCTCTATAGTAGATTGTAAAGATGCTAATGCAGTGCATAATTTATTTTCCGTTTTTTTTTAATTCTGTCAGCTCTGGATTGAGATTTTTTAAGGGTACGAAAGACTCGTAGGTTTCAAGGAGTGATTCCATTTTTCAGAGCATACTTTTTACAAGGCACGTCTGAAATTATATTTATACATTGTATATGACAGAAATAACTTTAGTATTGCTCGATTTATTGCCCAGGCCAACAGAAGTTTTGGTGCCGGGGTATTTGGAGCTGCTATCATATGAATTTGATACCTTGAATTTAAATATGGCGTTAGTTTTTGCCTAGGAGCTCAAATTTCTAATTTATAAGATTTTAGTGAAATGTACACTACACTATTTTAAGTTAAATCCGTGGATGAAATAAAAAAAACTAAATACGGAATTTTTATTATTGTATTTAGGTTAACTTTATAACTCTTTCCTAAACACATATCACGCTAGGCCAACTTCGATCTACCCTGCACGGCGGGAACTCACAAACTAACCTCAACTCTAGTTGAAGCGTTGTAGGTCACTTAAGTTGGCGGATGCTTACTCCATCTGGTGGATTTTCCTGTCAATAGGGCACATATGCAGGAACCAATCCTTGCATATGTGGTTTAGAACTGCACGTCGTGCAGAATGGCACGTTAAAAAAAACACTGATTTAAAAACGTAGAGCAGTTAGAAAAAAACTGATTTCGTATTCCGATTCAACGCCCCAAATATAGTTAAAATCAGTGCTACACTCCTAGGCACCAAAGAATGTGTTCCTTGTAGGCCTTTGTTATTTATAACGATACAAACTCGGAAAGAAGACATCTTGTGGAGCGACTACAAACTCCCCTTGATGACCTGAAGCGAGTCATTTTTCGAGCCAACGACCACTTTTTCAAGACAATATCTTTAGGTGGCGTAGAGAACGACAATTCACTTTTATTATCCGTCTTGTACCCTGGAACACATTAGAATGTCGAGTTAATTGTTCGTTTTTGAACTTTCGTCCATGGCCATTTTATTTTGACAAAGTGTAAAAAATAATAATACTAGCAGAGCTTCCGCCTTAGGCCGCGAGAGGCGCCAAGACTTTTGGGGATCGCGAATAATTCGTTCGAGTGGACCGTGAAGCCGGGGCCCATCAGACGAGATGGTACGGCGTTGCCGATCCTGCTCGACCTCGGAGCCGAGAAAAAGCGAAGATTGCCGAGCGCGGGAGAGATCCCGGCTGATTGGGCGATTCCGTTCGGCGTCTTAGGTTGCTAGGTTACCGTGACGAACGAACGAGAGAAAGGGCAATCGAGAGGGAGCGAGAGCCTCGGCTCTTTCCTGTTTGCAGCAACGACTGGGCGCGCACAGTGTGTCGTGCCCGAGAGAGCTCGAGCGCGGAGGCCTCGACGGTCGTCGGCGTCGGCCGCGGTGGCGGGGCGAACGAAGCAGAAACAACACCGGACCACACACGCGGTACCATTTCCCCTCGAGCAAAAAACATTACCAACACACGCGGACGCGACCGACACGGGGCAGCACACACAGTCGAAGCGGCCTTAAGGCACACGCACGGTCTCTCTCTCTCTCTCTCTCTCTCTCTCTCTCTCTCTCTCTCTCTCTCTCTCTCTCTCTCTCTCTCTCTCTCTCTCTCTCTCTCTCTCTCTCCCCCCCCCTCTTTTCCTCCCCCGCTTAGCCAAACTTTCTATTTTCAATCCTACTTTTAATTTTGATGTTATCTTTATTATTATTATTTATTATTTTTAACAATATTATTTTTTTACTATGAAGTATTTTTATTTGTTGTTTTATTTGATTTTTGTTATGTTATTTTTATTATTACATAGTTTATATAAGCTAATTGTGTTCTCTATTTGAGAAAAACTCGTTTAAAAGTTCAAGTACGATTTACACAAAGAAAATGTTGACTCACCATTGGTTTGCTATGCCAGGTCTTGAAGAAATTTTGTAAGGCGTCAATGAAATCGAGATTTGCCATATGACACGAGCTTCAATTATTAATATTGCGCAATACCTCTAATCAATTAATTTTTCACAATAATTCGAATTAACTATTCACAAACGTTTTGTCCGCAACTCTTCTACATCCCTGACGTGTTAAGCAGATGCCAATTGTTTTCCCTTACATTGAGTTTGAGGTTGGAAATTAATATTACGAATTGTACTCTCGATGCCGGTCTTCAAAATTATGCTCATTTCGGTCTAAAAACAACATACTCAAATGATATAGAGTGGTGCAGAATTAATATATGCTTGTTAAATTTTAATCTTATAACAAAAATATACATTATACGAACTAATCTTATAACAAAATCTTATAAAAAATAGGTCTTATAACAAAAATATACATTATAAGAAAATTTTCCTGACTTTTTTCATTTCACTGAAAGGAAATGTTTCTTGCCGTCTTTGGCAAGGCAAATTTATTCAATACAAACAAATTGAATGCGATTGAGGCGCAATTTTTATTTGGATAACTTATCACAATATGATAACCACAATTCCAAAGCCTTTGGCAGTGCCGACAAAGATACAAACGCTACGCGGCACTAGGGTTGCATACAGAGTCAATATACATTTCACATATCACATGCCATGGGTTATTGGATTAGGAACAGGCCATGGCATTTAACACTTGCAACGATGTTGCGCATTGACCTACGTTGGATTAGGTAGGACCTACGGTCCATTAGGAACTGTCATGGCATTTAACATTCGCAATGACGTTTCGCATTGACCTACGTTGGAATACGAACAGTGCTCGAACTAGTTTTAATCTTTTCGTTCTTCGGCACCCTCATCGTTTTTTAATCTCATATTCATTGGCGTCCTCAGTCCCCTCCCCTCCCCCCAAGAAATATAGGTGCCACTCGAGAAAAAAAATGGTCCAAAATAATTTACTTCAACAATCGATTTTTTTATTGGATTCACCCAAGCATGCACAAAGAATACTTTTTATAAAACTTGAATTCTTTATTCGTCGTTATTTCGTAACTTGTATAAGAAGTAGCTATTTTATTACGTAAATTAAATAGATATTCTAATTTCCCAATTAAGCCAACTGTGAACAATAGAAATATATTGGATGTGCCGGCCGATAGACAACCAGAAGATCAACATTTACTAGCGAGTAATAGATAATATCAATATATAATGTAATAGAGAATAAAATATTAGGTGTTGGCATTAATTCGTAGCGTTTTACAAGACATCGCGTAGGTAGTACAGTATTTCGTTGTTACCGACAGTAATGTATTCATCGTGAAACAGCTATCATTGAATGTCATTTGCTGTACATAACCTCTTTTTGAATCGTAAATAACAACACTTTGTAATTTGAAGAGTATGTGGCTTCCGGATGGAGGTCGTGTTGAGGATCAGCGTTGTGCCGACGTTTCGCAAACGTTACAGTCTGCATCATCAGGGCTGAGAGCTCCGAAACTGAAGCTCTCGTGTCCCAGGTATTCCTTATATAGTTGCAGTCATCGTTCCAGATCGCTGCACCAGCCAATCACATGTTTTAATTGATCAGCTGGTCAATTAAAAAACCGGGAGGACGGTGTGCCAAATAGGATTGACGTGATATCCTCCATCTCTGTTTAGATTGTCCGGATGTTTTCGGATTTCCAAGCCTTCTCGGTGTTTCCGGGAAAAATAGCTGTTTGATGGGGCCAGACTTTGGGCTTTGTCGAACTGGATGGCATGACCAGTCTCCATCCAATGTTCGGCCAGCGCTGATTGTGTAATATGGCCATATTTGATACACCGTTGGTGTTTTTTGATCCGTGTACTGATCTTCCTCCCGGTTTCTCCTATGTACACTTTACCGCATGAGCAGGGTATCTTGCATACTCCTGGTGCACATAATGTAACTTTGTAATTTATTGAATATGTCAACATTTGTGCCGAATAAAGTGTTTTTGCGGGGAGTTCTACTTCATTACTTTAATATGAACGAAAGTGCTGCTGAAGCTCATCGTATTTTAGTGGAAGTGTATGGTGAACATGCTCTAGCTGAGCAAACGTGTCGGAAGTGGTTTGCACGTTTTAAAGCTGGTGATTCCGACTTGGATGACAAGGAGCGACCTGGCCAGCCGAAAAAATTGAAGATAATGAGTTGGAGGCAATGCTCAATGAAGACTCATCTCAAACACTTCAAGAATTGTCTACATCATTGGGAGTTGACTTATCAACGGTAGGAAAACGTCCTAAAACTTTGGGCATAATCCAGAAGGAAGGACATTGGGTCCCATATGAATTGAAACCAAGGGACATTGAGAGGCGTCTTTTGACATGTGTTGCTGCTTCAACGGGAGAAAAGAAGAGGTTTTTTTGCATCGAATTGTCACTGGCGATGAAAAATGGATCCATTACGACAATCCGAAGCGCAGAAAGTCATGGGTTAAGCCCGGCCAACCATCAATACCAGTGGCAAAGCCAAATATCCATGGGTCTAGGCACCTGCTCTGTATTTGGTGGGATCAGAGGGGTGTGATTTATTACGAACTGCTGAAACCAAATGTAACCATAACTGGGGATCGCTACCGACTGCAATTGATGCGCTTGAGCCGTGCATTGAAAGGAAAACGGCCGGAATACTCCAAAAGACACGACAAAGTGATTTTGCTGCACGGCAATGCTCGTCTGCACGTCGCAAAACCGGTACAAACATCTCTGGAAACACTTAAATGGGAAGTCCTACCCCACCCGCTGTATTCTCCAGACATCGCTCCTTCTGATTACCATTTGTTTCGTTCGATGGCTCATCGCCTGTCTGAGGAGAATCCCAAATAGGGTTTTACAATCGGCACAGTAATGGCTCACGACTGGTTGCCAGAGAACAAACGATGGCGCGGTAATGGCTATGTAAACGGGCCAGATCCGCACCATGCATGGTTGGTAATGGTAAGCCATGAATGGCTGCTAAGACTTGGCCAACTATCATACGCCCATATTGGCCCAGCAACGGCTGCCAGATCTTCTGCCGGAAATGAAAAACAAAAAATTGACAAATTATGAATATAAAAATACTAGTAGTATCTTTTTTGTTTTCTTATGCTTTACTTATGTCCATGTACATAGAATAATTGCATCAAAAACGCTTTCTGCATTGTTCAAGTTTTTACCTTTCGTCGGGAATCGAACCTGCGCCTTTCGTTCTAGTGTCGAGCGCCCTACCCACTTAGCCATTCTAACACTTACAGAATCCATCGTTTGTTCATTCCTTACTTTTATGCCGATCATTTTATTTGTGACATTAAAGTTTACCGACAATTTTTTTGGTCCATTTAGGCTGTAAAAATAACTCGCTCGTTTTGGGTGAAGTTCCGAAAAGCATGCTCCTCTGATCGATCTGAAATTTTGCACCGAACTTCCTCTCATTACCCTAAGAGAAATCGTTAACGGATTTTCGACGACTAGCAATAGTTTTCGATACATCGCATTGTAAAGTTTATTATTTCACGCCATACGAGTATATCTATATATCCGATAGATACCCCCCCCCCCCCCGCTCCTCCGGCCACGCTGCTTCCTGGCAAACAGTGCTCGCCCGTATGTGCATATCACTTGCCATGTGGGATGGGTTTGTTTGGGTTTATTTAATATAGTAGAAGCGCAGTACAATAAATAACTTTCAATATACGATATATCGAAAACTATTGCTAGTCGCCAATATTCTTTTAAAGGTTCTCTTAAAATATTGAAAAGAAGGTCGGTGCAAAATTTCAGCTTCATCAGTGGGATATGCTTTTCGAAACCTTATCCCTTGTCGTTAAACGTGTTAAACTTAACGACCTGCATTTGCAAAACGCCCAAAAACAAACCATCAATGGCTGGCATAGATCTGGCAAGCCGCTCATCCGCCTACGATACCCCAATGCTGATCGCCATATTATCGGTGCGATGGTATTGGCCCGCCAATGGCTGGCATAGATCTGGCAAGCCGTTCATCCGCCTACAGTACCCCAATGCTGGTCGACGAATTATTGGCCGATTATCAGCAAACCGTTTAATGGCTGAATGCTGGCATTTTTGTTACGACAGGCGACCCTATATGGGAAGTTCACTTCTTACGAAGATTGACAAAAATGGGTCCATTCGTGGATTGCATCAAAAGACGAGGCGTTCTTCCGACACGGTATTTGTACCCTGCCCAAAAGATGGTCAAAAGTAGTAGAAAGCGATGGGCAAAATTTTCATTACACAAAAAATCGAGGGCTCTTCGCGATCGAAGGAAGATGACGCAAAATTTCGGCGACTGACAAAATCGCGCCTTTTACGTTCCACATTGCCAACGTTCGAACAATCATCTTACACATTGTGTACCTTGTCCCGTTAATCGCACATTGTTTTGTGATTTTGCGACTTATTTATGCGGCCAAGTGGCCATCTGTATGGCCGGAAATGGGGACATTTACTTCGCGAGGGTGAACGAATCGGCATTCTTCGGATCGACGGACACGCCACCACCGTCGGCGCCCGCCGTTTACGAGAGATGAATAAATTGAACGAAATCGGCGAGGCCGAAAAAAGCCACTCGCGTTTGTTCACCTCAAATGTACGCAATATTTCGAGCCGCTTCGAGTACACGTGACGTGAAGAACTTTCTTTTTTTCATTTGCGTACGTAACCTTTGTTGAAAGATCATCTCGGATTGAAGAAGAAAAAAAAAACGTTGAGGGAGTCTTGGGTTGGAAGTCACAGGGGTGAAAAGTTACAGCAGAAATTTACGATCAAGAAGTGAAGCTATAGAACAGTAGTGCTGTATATTGGAATCGGAAAAAAATAGCAAAAGGCTAGTTTTTTGACAGGTGATTTTGTAGGTGCCGCGGGTGCTTTAGGGGATAAAAGGGGATGGAAGTGGATTAATGCCAAACTACAACCCCCACGAGGAAGGCGCCGGGAAACAAAATGTTCTGAAAAATTCGGGCTTTATTTTTGTCTACAGCGCCGAAGTCGTGAAAGTTCATTTTGGGGGTGAAAAAGCGGGGTGAAATTTTGAAAAATCGGTTTTAATTCGATAACTCTTTAGGAAAAATGTATACAATTTTTGTTCGAACGGGAACGTTATAGTCCTTGAAAAGACGCGTCGATCGGGTATTTGATCAACCCTCTCCGAAAATATCTTCACCCCCAAAAGAATTGTTGAAGTATAAAAAAAATTGTTTATTAAATAACTCAAAAACAATCGATTTTTCGGGGATGGTTTAAATGAATAAGATGTAGAGAATAATTTTCTCTATATTTTCGTTCCTATGGATCGCTCTTGAATTTTGCTTTTTCAAATTCCTCTCAGGGGTTGAAAATTCAAAATGAAATTCCGGGACAACTATTGACCGAAAATAAAGAGACACGAGTATAGCGCTGTGGACAAAGATGTAGCTGAGGGTTCAAGCTACAAATTCTTCCACAGCGCCGAATTCGTGCGGTCAATAGTTTTCCCAGAATTTCATTTTGAATTTCCAACCCCCGAGGGGGGCTGGAAAATCAAAATTCAAGGGTGGTCCATAGAAACGAAAATATAGAGAAAATTATTCTCTACATTTCGTACATTTGAACCATACCCGAAAAATCGATTGTTTTTTTCATTATTCAATGAACAATTTTTTTGGCGATTTTAACCATTTTTTTGGGGGTGAAGATATTATCGGAGAGTGATGATCAAATCCTTGATCGACGCGTCTTTTCAAGGGCTACAACGTTCCCATTTGAACAAAAAGTGTACGAATTTTTTTCTAAAAAGTTATTGACTTAAAACTGATTTTTCAAAATTTCACCCCACTTTTTCACTCCCTAAATGAACTTCCACGACTTCGGCGCTGTGGACAAAACTAAAACCAGAATTTTTCTGCACATTTTGTCTCACGGCGCCGACCTCGTAGGGGTTGTAGTTTGGCATTAATCCACCCTTATCCCCTTTCATCCCCTAAAAAAACCCTACACCCCGATTTTTAGGCAAACTTGGATTTAGCAACCACGGCACCTACAAAATCATCTGTCAAAAAATTAGCCTTCTAATTTTTTTCGATTACGGGGTTTTTCAGCGACAGCACGACTGTACTACTACAGCAATGTTGGAAAGAGAGGAAAGATGCGGCAACGTTGCATTCACGTTACGGGTGCTAGTTGTGCCGTACCGTAAAACGGGGCTAATTTGAACAGGTTTTGGAAGTTGTTTGTAGGTGACTTTTTTGAACATCCTAGATACCACCTTATCTTGCTCCAATAGAACAGTGTGTCCTTTGGCTATCAAATGTTTAAGAAAGTCAAGCTCCACCACCCCTTCACAATTTGATATATACATTTGTAAAGTGTCAAAGTAGCCCCGAGTGTGGGGCTTTTTTGACAGGGAATTGAAATGCAACTTATGTCGAAGATTAAGGTGTACTTTGGAATCATTTTGATAAAAAATGTAATATTTTATCCATTGTAGATGGAATTAATGAAAAACAACGATTTCTCATAACCAATGTCATCGTTATTAAGGCAGCAGAACTCGAACAATTTTCGTCCAGTCGACTTGACATTATAAATGTAGCTTCGCATATTGCTTTAAGAATAAAGTACGAGCGCTTTTTTCAATGAATCGAAATTATAAAAAAAATGTCACTTTTGAGATGAACATTATGATCGAAAAAAACGAACTTTCTTTCAAACTCGTCTCTATTTTTCTTTTAATTATTTTTTAATTCCCCCCGTACTTGACAGCTAAAAATAATATAATTAACGAAAATATTTCACTCTTAGTTCCGGGAGAGTTTTCTAGACAGCCTAACTCCTTAAAAAAAGAAAAAAAAACGAAAAGAAAAACAAAACTTTAAGAGAAGAAGAAAAAAAAGAAAAGCGAAAGAGAAGTTGAAGAGAAGAAGAATAAGAAAAAAAGAAAAGAAAACATTGAGATCGAAAAAGGCAATGGATATTGAGCAACCATCTGCCGTTGATTTCCGGTGAGGTTTCGAGAGATCGGTCAGTGTAACGAATCTGAGACAATGAGCGTATACATATCAGAGTTGTGAATAATGCATTATTTTGATAGTGCATTACTGTATACATTACAAATTACAAAATTAATGTGTAATGGATATATGTTCCATTACAAATTACAAAAGTAATGTGTAATGGATATACGCTCCATTATAAATTACAAAAGTAATGTGTAATGGACATATGTTCCATTACAAATGACAAAAGTAATGTGTAATGGATATACGCTCCATTATAAATTACAAAAGTAATGTGTAATGGACATATGTTCCATTACAAATGACAAAAGTAAAGTGTAATGGATGTGTGTTCCATTACAAATGACAAAAGTAATGTGTAATGGATGTGTGTTCCATTACAAATAAGAAAAGTAATGTGCAATAAATGCATGTTCCATTACAAATTGAAAAAGTAATGTATGATTAATGAGTGCTTCATTACAAAATAAAATTACAATAAGGTAATTCGTAGCGGAGAATATTCCATCACAAATAGAAAAATTGCCGTGCTCACATTAGAAATTTGCACATTGCTATCTCATTATTTTATTTCGCTAATTGCAATTTGTTTTAAGTAAATTCGCTTTTCTTCTGCATAAAACTCGACAACACAAAAAAAAGGTTTATACAAGCCAGATTTGTATCATCAAAAAAAAATTACTTCTCAATACAAAGTCATGATCTCCCATACTTTTATGTGCACTCTTTCAGAATCCGGGGTCAAAATTGAGTTTTGTGCATTAGAAAAATAAATATGGCCGTTAAAAAAACCTCGTGTTACAATTATAACGACAGAAGCGAGAAAAAGATCGAGAGAGAAAGAGAAAAAAGTGGCTAAGATGATGTTTCATGTATCTCACGAATCCGCAGAATAGGCGGAAGAAATTATACTTAACACAATTATAAGCATTCTAATAAAATATACGTAGCCTAGCTAATAATAAAAGATGTAAATAATAATATAAGTAATATAACAAAAATGAATACAAGTTACTGAAACAAAACATGTCGCTTTATATAGTTTCTGCATGATATACCTATTTTATTATTTCAGATAACTATATAGATCGTTTGAAATTTATAACTCCTTGAATGGATTGTTCAGTAGACCAAACTAGAGTTTTATAAGTTTGCAACGCGTAATCTGTTACACGTTGCTTTTATAATCGATATCCATTATCAATTGATAATAATAATAGTAATTGCTCTTTGCATTTATTCATGGTATATTACTTTTCCAATGCTCAATGAGGCACGCATTCATTACACATAATTTTTGCTTTTTTAAAGAGGAAGCTTTGTGATAAAAAGAATTTGTTTTCCAGTTTTCAATGTTAATGCTCGAAAAATTCTTATATATCTCAAAACTTCGAAAAATCATGCAAGACAATATATCATATCAGATCAATTTCAATATGCAGTTTTTTTTCATTATTTGTAACCAGCTTTTGCTTGCAACTTCGT
>OX101783.1:70661256-70671325 GCA_944452715.1 Ophion slaviceki
TGAGAGAGGCGAAATGCTGAAAGAGGACACAGAGAAGAGATATCGTGCAAATACGAGACCACCCACAGCGACGTTCGCTCTCCCTGTCTCTGTTTGTTTCTCTCTCTCTCTCTCTCCCGTTCTCCTTCGCACCACTAAACCCTTTCCTCCCGGAGAAACAAGAAATAATTTCACACGTGCGATTGCACGAAATTCAATTCACACGTGCGATTGCAGTGCAATTTTATTTCGTCGTTTTCACGATTATCTTAAAAACAACGAAATAAAAATTTGAAAAAAAAAAAGAATCGGAAAGAAAAATTGTCGATTAAGACGAAAAATTTTTTTTTCAGAATGTTGTTTTTTTTCTTCTCTTTGTTTGAGTAAGAAAGTAACATGCACGCGTTTTCAGTCTCGTATCTCAATCGTCGCGGTTCATTGGAGATAGTCAACACTAGCTCACTGTGTACGTTGAATCGCACGCTTGTGCGAAACTAAACGGTGTACATCGCGCCTAATTGGTAATGCAGATTTTCGCTTGTGAGACAGATTATAGACTCGGGAATTTAAACTTCTCGGTGAGTTCTTCAACGAATCGATTAACAAATAGTAAGAACGGTCACTGTAATTATATTAATAATATCAACAATGACACTATTCATTTTATTATTGTTTTATAGTTATACTATTCATTTGATAATTTATGGATATCATTTAGAGTTATGGTTATAGTTATAATTATTACATACTTATAATAATAGCAACGATAATAAACAACAAGAGCAACGAAGGCGATTTAATCAGTTAGTTAATTCTTGCCAGTCACACCTTGAAAAAAATACGTAAAAGTCATTGTGGATGAAATTCATCCCAATCATTTTGCAATGTGATAAATTATTGAAAAATTCGAAAAAATATACTGCAACGTACTTTCAACTCTTTTCTACACGACTATATCGATTATTTGCAAAAAGTGTCATTTTTTATTGCAAAAAAAATGTCCCATTTTTCCGAATTTTTTTGGAAGGTATTCCAGGTCAAAAAACGGCTGGGGTACATTTCTCTCGGTGTGACCATCAAGGGTTAAGAATAATGTTAGAGCGATCTGTGAGAATTCTACTTGACTGCACGATTCTCACACAGTGAGAGAAAAGTCCATGGTATTTACAAATAATGCCGTTGGTAAAATAGATCACAATCACATATGGTTAAGGTAGTCCTATCACCAAGCTTCAATCCATAGGATTTTCATAATTTTTTTTGAGCTTCACTAAGTATATTAAGGCCTTAGGTCACTCTAGAGGCCGAAAAAATAGGTTTTTTGGGGATTTTTTTTCAGAAAAACTACAAAATAAATCGAGATTACAAAAAAGGGTGTTCATCGTACATATCAGTGACTGTATACAATAATTTTTTTGGAGCGATTAATTTCAAAATGGCGGCTGTGTAGCGTTTTTGCGATGACGTCTCCGTTTTTCCAGGGTCCACGGCCGGACAAACAGCTCCTGTAATTTTTTAATTATAATGAGCCAATAAATTTTTTTCGATTATATATAATAACTACTATAGAAGTAAGTAGGATTTTTTCGATTTATTGATTTTTGTCCAAATGGCGCACTTCTAAAGTGGAAAGTGAAAAATTTGCCTAACAAAACGTCAGATAATTGTTAATAACATATGAACCATGCAATATAAAAAAAATCCTACGTACTTCCATAGACAATGTATTTTTCAAGATATATTCAACATTTCAAGTGAATCGGTTGAAAATTGTCTGAGTTATGTTTGCGGCCAACTTAAAAAATGCAATTCTGAGATAAACCCGTTTGAAGTCTTGAGTAGTGAGCTGCGGACCAGGCGACCTTGTACTAAAATTCGAAAACCGAGTACTTACATATTTTTCCCGGCCATAGTCTTTTAGCACATCATTTTTGAGGTCCTAGGGGATCATTAAAAAAAAATGAAAAAATCGATTTCTCGAAAATTCTAGAGTAGCTTAACCCCTTAATAATCGTCTCGATAAAATTTCAGGGTCGTTTATCGACCTAATTGCAGAAAAAAGAAATAATAAAATCGCGCATTTTTGTGAAGGAATTCCGAGACGACATACAAAAACCCAATTTTGCGGTCCTTAGAAAAGTGTATATAACAGGGGGAATCCGTCAGATTTTTAAAAATAATCAGATTTACATACTTAACACTTGTAGTAATCCAGTGCTCTCAGAAAAAATACGCTTATTGACCTAATTTTTATGTAATATCAAGTTTAATTTGAACTTCCGGTATTGGATTTATTACCACTTGCTACGATAAAGAGACGTGACAGCAAGGCAACAGCTGACTGTAGTCCTAACCTCATCTCACTCATTCGAATTTCCACATATATTTCATTTTTAACGGACATATTTCGCCGACACAAATTTTTCACGCTTTTTACCAGTCGTGTCCCGAACGCAATGCTTTATATTTCCCGCTCCTGACATTCCCGAGCAGAAATTTGTTCAGGGTGAAATCCGGACCGGATCAGGCTGCCACAATAGCAAATCCGGGCCGGGTCAGGCAAATTTAGTCCGGCCCTGATCGGGGATGTAACGCTTCTGCAAATTCAGGTCCGGATCAGGCACCTTGTCAGGCTCTGATCAGGCGGTTCATCAGGCCCGGATCAAGCAACTTATCTTGTTGCGGATTACGAAATCTATGTATACTTATCCATGCGAGTCGGAAACGTTCAACATGTGGCAAGTAAAAAAACGGAAACAATTAAAACATGCTCATTGGTATCTGTCGATCGGAAAATGGTGTGTTTGGATACGAGCAACAACGACACGGAAGAAAAGATCTGGGTGATGTCTCTTATCCACTGATAACAGAAAAAAAATACGAGGTTCGTTTCGCATTAAATATATTACAAAATATAAAATTTAAGAGAATAAAAATACGTATATATTTAAAAAATGCATTTCTAGACTGACTGTATGGTTGTGCATTACAATCAATCGTAAAAAAATGATTAAATTGTTCTTCAAACTAATAGTAATCTCTATTTTATCATTTTAGTGCCAATTTTTTAGCTTGTCCGGCGCAAATCAGGGGTGCCTGGTCAGGGCGCCTTACTAATGCCTGATAAGGCTCCTATCCGGCGCAAATCAGGCGTGCCCGATCAGGACGCCTTATTAATGGCTGATAAGGCTCCTATCCGGCGCAAATCAGGCGTGCCTGATCAGGGCGTTTTATTAATCCCTGCTCAGGCCCCTGTCTGGCTCAAAGAAGGCGTGCCTGATCAGGGCGCCTTATTGATCCCTGATCCGGCCCTGATGGATCCTCAGGCAGCCTGATTAGATTTCTGCTCGGGTTGTTTTGACAGATCGACGTTGAAAAGCATGGAGGTTGAACTCGCCTGGTTGAGTAAAAAGAGACGGTGGTAGAACCAATGGTGCCAAATTCAAACTCAGAAATACTGCGCGAATCGTTGGAATAACTATTTTTTCATTTTTCTAATTAAATGTGAACATTCATTAAACAGTTTACACATGGAAAATTCAGTTCGTACACATTTTTTGCATATGTTACAAATACAAATCGTACAAGTGTCAAGTATGATCAGTGGTATGACTAGTGAGAAGCGACAGGACTACCTTAAGGGGCTATATATACCCTTCGTGACATTAAAGTGTGACACTTTGAAAAAATCGATTTTTTTGCCTATTTCGACAGTTTATACTTTCAAGAATATCCTGTAAAAAATTCACGGCCGTATTTCTATCGTTTTGTCTTGCAAAAATCGATAGTTAAATCTTTAAACGCGTTTTTCTCGAAATGAGATTTTTCAAATTTGCTGACATTGTAACTCAAAGAGCAATTATCAGATTGACTTGAAATTTGAACTGACAGGGAACATCCCTCAGGTGACATCCTTCGATTATGTTGAAATTTGGATATGTTATAGAGCACCGAAAAGTAAGCGATACGTATTTTATTTTATCGGCGGAAAAACGGTTTTAAGGGGTGAAACCACGCCTCGAAAAAAGGCATCTCTAGGGGTAATATAGCAGTTTCACACACAAGGAGTCCACCGATTTTAATGAAACAAAAACGAAAATTATTCTAATCCGGAGCAATGAAAAATCCACTAGAGTGACATTCAAACAAAAATAAGGGGTGATCCACCCCTATATTAAGGGGTGGTTTCACCTCTTAAAACCGTTTTTCCGCCGATAAAAAAATATACGGACCGCTTACTTTTCGGTGCTTTATAACATATCCAAATTTGAACAAAATCGAAGGGTGTCACCTGATGGATGTTCCTTGTGAGTATTCTTGAATATATTTACTCTACAATGACGTAGGATATTTTTGATTGGATGAAAATTGACGATTTGGCATTGAAAGAAACGACCATTTTATAGGCAAGAAAACAGACTTTTTTTCATAACTACGCCATTTTGTTAGATTTTGATATTTTTCGAAAATCCTACGTCATTGTGCAGGAAATACCTTCCAGTTTAACGACATTTTTTCCTTTTTTGGTTTCAGCTACTCAATCGGCCGGAATCGTGTCAACAGTGGAGGAACTTTTTTCGCGCCTTCGAAGGCAGCGCATAAGTCACTTGGATCTCAATATATTTCTATGAAAAAATTACGTAATATAGGTCAAATATAGCCAAATATATTCTTATTTTTCCGAAACATTTAAGTCAGTACTTTTTTTCCTAAAAATTTCCGAAAATCATCCAAATTTTCAGCGTTCACACTGGTATAGAAACACTGGGTACACTGGGTGATGAAAATTACTAAAAAACGTACTCCTAAACTGGTTTTCCGTCTTAAATATGGTTAAAATATGGCGAAAAAGACCATACACTTCTCTGAGTGTAGGTGCCAACTGGCTGCCAAAACTTCTATAAAGTGTTCGCAACGATAACAATAATGATAAAAAATAAAAAGTTGACTCATCATGATTCCCAACCAATACAGATAACGCAATAAATAAAATTAAATAACACTGAATAAACATATAATAATTATAGTGATACTGATAATAATAAAAAAATAAGTTTCATCGTCGTAATTTGTACAGGCAAATAATAAGTTTAGCGATCGGGATTTGTAAACGTTGCAGATAATAATAATGGAACAAATGAAGACGTATCGCGTATGTAGATGATGCGAATATTTACGCATATAACTCTCGACGCGTATAACACTCGACTCGATATATATATTCAAGTCATGTACATGACCGGCTGCTATTATAACTATAGAGTGTTCATTGATGCAAGTCTCGCGCTGTCGAAGACGACGTAGAATGAATGGCGCATCGAGGGAAGGACGGGGGCGGGGTAACTTCCGGTTTGATTTTACTACAAAGCGATGCCGCGACTCGTGCTCGTATTATTTGATGTAAAATATACACGTATAACTATATATATATATATATATATATATATATATATATATATATATATATATATATATATATATATATATATATATGTATGTATGTATGTATGTATGTATGTATGTATATAGCCTCTCGTTTCGCTGCAAGAATTCACATCTTATTACGAAATGTATATGGGCCGTTTCACGCGGATGAGCCTGTCGTTTAGAAGCCTCGATATGCCAATTCATTGCCCTTGTATTCTTTAAGATAGTTTTTTAGTTTCGGTCAGATCTTAGGAATTTGCTGAAATCTAAGTATGGTGTAGATATGACCCTCATGGACTAATGCCCAAAAATTCAATTCGATTCACCGTTTAGTTCATGAGTTAATTGCAATTGAATATAGGTATTTCTGTACGCGATCCCTATACCTAACACGTCAACCGATAGGAGTTTGCTCGCATTTCTCGATATAGGTTCTAAACGGATCTTAGAATTTCAAAATAAAAACACACGTGTACGAGTAATATTGTGGGATTGATTAAAAAAAATGACAAACTTTGACCGTTTAGTTTCGGAGATATCGACTTATGAAAAGTGGTAATTTTATTCCACACCGAACTCGGGCCCAACCATCTGTAACGGAATGGCAACAGTGTACGCTGCAGCCAGCTGATCGGCGCGTGGTCTGAGAACTCGAAGCGTGTGTTTTTCTCCCCGAGTTCTAGTAATTTCGAGACGGATGTGAAATAAATTTATTCTGCAAACAAATTTAATTTGTTCAATTTATGCATGTATTTATGCATGTATTTGTCTTTGTTACAGCGAATACAATTTGAACTGTCGGCAAGATGTTGTAAATCCACGATCTGACGTTCTTCGACAGCGAATTTTTGTTGCTGATCGTTGAGGTTATGGTTATTCTCATCGCGTTTAGCCGCATTTGCTCGACACATGGCTGCCACAGCTTTCAGTCTTTTAGCAAGCGCCTTTTTTCTTGTAAACTTTCCTTTGTATCGCATTTGGATTGACATTTTCGCGCTTTTTTTCATTTATGTAAAATATTTCGCGAAGACGGATCGTAGGAAGCTCAACGCTATGACTGCAGGAACCCAGGTAGGAATTGACGATGAAAAAAGGGCTTGCCAAGCTCTGAAACAAGGCTCACATTTTTTAATTCAGGCTGAGCACCAGCCTGATTTCAGGCCTAGCTGAACCTCTGAATGATAACGCGGTTTCAGGCTCTTGCAAACAGGCTTGACCAAAGGCTGGTAGAAAAGCCTGTACTAAGCCTGAAACGACGAAACAACAAGGCTCAAAACGAGCCTTAATGAAGCCTTCACGAGCATTTATGACCAGGCTTTTCCCAAACTCTTCCCGAGGCTATATGAGGCCTGTTTTTAGTTTTCTATATTCTACATTACGGTAAATTTAATAAATTTGTAAAGAATTCATTTGATTTGTTATATATATTTATTATTTGTTACAAAATATATATAAAAAATATTTTTAAAAACAATACTTTATTTTATTGCGTACTTTTATTTTCGTATATACTTTTTTGTGTACCTCATAAATATCGATAAGAGCATATGTTTAAATGTTCTGAGCGGCCTCCTTCGCTTTCGTTTTTCGTGCCTTCGCACCCGACAAATTTGTTGCTAAATTTTTTTTTCATAAAAGTACAGAAAAAATATTATTTTAAACTTATTTTATTTTATCACAACCTGAAACAAGCCTGCATCCAGCCTTGATTTTTCAGCCTCAAAATTCACCGGCTGAATAAAGCTTGAAATAACCCTGAGTATAGGCTAAGCAGCCAGTCTTGGTTCCAGGCTGCTCCAAACGATGCAATGAAACCTGAGGCCAGGTCTGCCTCACTCAGGCTCGGTGAAACAAGGCTCGCACAAGCTTGTTTCCATCGTCAGCCTTTTATTTTGCTACCTGGGAAAGTCGCGGTGTTTCCACGATTACAGCGCCGCTCTCTATACGAGTATGGGACGTATCTATGCATGAGGGGCGAATGTGTGGGACATATAGAGGGTACAACCCGAGTCGAAATTTTCGAGCCGCGTTCAACCCACAAAATGAAGGCGAGCAGAAATCGGCGTGAGCGGGTTATTGGGTATCTAAAGGAGGGTACAATGTTTGAAAGTACCATGCGTTAGAGCCTCCGATGAACCTCCGGCATGGCAGAAAGTAGACTTTTTGACTCAAAGGAGGTCAGGGAGGGTCACAATTGAACCTACGGAACCTCAGGTGGGCCTACTTCGAGCGCTCCCGCAGAACCTACTGCCCCCCCTTTCGGCCTACTGTACACGGCTAAACAAAAAAATTAATTTATATAGAATCTATTTAAATAAAATAGGTTTTTTTCCTTGTCTCCCAGCCTACTACGATCATATTTCTTTCAAATATATTTATATATGTTAATAAAGATGAGATTCAAATTAATCTTCATTTGCTTACAATGTACACTGTAAAGCTTAGTGTGCTATATGCAAAAAATATTTCATAAATCGAAAATAAAATGAACGCATTATTTGAGAGCTTTACTACAAGGATTTTTCATCGTAATTCGTCATTCCCTGGCCTTTGGAAATGATTTTTTTCGAAGAAAATATTTGCCCTATATGCGATTTGAACCTAGTCCTACCTACTCATAACTACGCGCCGCTGCCCCTATGCTACCGAGTGCTTATAACATTTTGGTCGCTGATATGGCATAAGAAACCAAATGAATACCTCCAACTATTTGTTGTATCACATAAGCTATAGATTTTTCAAACACACAGACACACACGCGCGATTTATAGAAAATCAATCTATTTAATATCGTCCAATAACTACATATTTTATTTGATTCTAATAAATCTGTGATTCGGTTTCATCAGTTTAACATTTTCATCTGTTCAAAAAAACAATTTAGTCAAGTTCACTGAATGGATCTAGTTATTTTTTTTAATTTACCTTAAATAAAATATTTGTAGAGTTAAGCATTTTTCTATTTGATTGAACTAATGGTCCATCTTTATTGTAACACTCATATCAAAGGGGCGGGGGGTAGTGAAGGTGGAGAGAGAGGAATTTTATATATATATATATAAAATAGGCGGGGGGTAGTGAATTCCTCTCTCTCCACCTTCACTACCCCCCGCCCCCTTGATATGAGTGTTGCAATAAAGATGGACCATTAGTTCAATCAAATAGAAAAATGCTTAACTCTACAAATATTCTATTTAAGGTAAATTAAAAAAAATAACTAGATCCATTCAGTGAACTTGACTAAATTGTTTTTTTTTACAGATGAAAATGTTAAACTGATGAAACCGAATCACAGATTTATTAGGATCAAATAAAATATGTAGTTATTGGACGGTATTAAATAGATTGATTTTCTATAAATAAAAATTTTTAAAATCAATCATTTTAATAATGGAATGCAATAGGAAAAATTTGGTTCTATGAAAAATCTAGTTAATACAAATTTTAAAAAAATCAAATAGACGCGGTTAGTTAATATCATAATATTTAGCGGGAAAAAATAAAAATATGCTTCATACATATACGTGGAAATATTTTTTTAATTTTCGACGTGCTAAAAATGAAAACAAGGAAAAATCAAACATCTTATTTGAAATCGACGGTAATCGGCCGTCGCCATTTATCAACTCATTATTGAATAAACAAAAAAAAAACAAAACGAACAAAAACAAAAAGAAAAAATCGAATGAGGTTGAATTCTAAACCGACAATTTCAATCCTTCAGAACATGAAATAGATTATAATTAACACCCTATCGTTCCATATAGAAATCAACATTATATGTTATTTAGATATACACTGCCAGCTAAAAGTTTTCGGACACTCCACATAATCGCAAAACTTTTGAGCGCTGGATAATTGCCAAATAATGTTAGAGTAATATAATTCATTTCATTTATTATTTCACGAAGATACTATAAAGATCTATATGATTAAGTAATTTCACAGAGCGTTATAGTATCTTCGTAAAATAATTATTATTCTACCATAAGTTTGCAATGATCCAAAGTGATATTAAGTTTTGCAGTTATCTGAAGTGTCCGAATACTTTTGACTGGTAGTTTATATTCGAATATATTAACGCAACCAGATATTTCGAGTATTATATATATATATATATATATATATATATATATATATATAAAGTATTATATAATATATACCGTCGCTTAAATGTTTGGATACACCAGTCGATATTTCTTGCTGCACTAAAAGTCACATAGCTTCGTAAAAAAAAGATAACCAAATTTACCGAACGGCGTTTTGACGGGAATAAATTCAGCTGTATGTTGCTTTTCTGAAATATTTTTTTATCATTTTCTTTTCGACCCGGTACGCACTTTTATACGTGACTGATTTTCGGCTTTTTTTCGACCATCAAGAATTGAACGCATGACTTATGGAAAAAAAATTGTTACGTTTATCCATGATGAACTTAAACGGGGTAGCAGGAACTTCATTTGCGTTTTTTATAAAGTTTTGTACGATTCTTTTCGCAATGTTATTTCATTTTTTGCTAAAAAGACTAATTCTAGATAATGCAATGTAACTCAAGAACTAGAGGGCTTAAGAAGAAATGTCAAGAACGAAAAACGTCGCCTAAGCTTATACTGGATAGACTGGCATTTTTAAAGAATTTTCCTGTGAGATTTTTTCTCACAGG
>OX101783.1:70671525-70684025 GCA_944452715.1 Ophion slaviceki
CTTTGATCTTAGCCACAGGCCAAGAAGCGACGTTGATATTTGGTTGAATTTTTTCAACCAAATGCGCAAGGAAAAAAATTTATTTTCGCATAATTTTTTGACATTTGCTTAACATTTTCCAATCAAAATAAAATATTAATATTTTAACGAATAATGTACTTGAAAATCATTATCGGATATGGTGAAAAAAATAACATATTCACTCAATAGAAATTTTATCCGAATCAAACGAGCGAAATTCAATTGTTCTTGTGAACTCGAATCAACAATATTCATATTGTGAATTGAAACGCTTTTTTTGTTCGTTGCAAAAAATTCATTCAAAGCTATATAATTTGTTCACGATAATTTTTTAGATAGTTTCAATAATATATTGTTCTCGGCTAAGAATATATCTTTTGAATGAAAAAAAACTTTCAATTTTTTCATGTTATTAAAGTCAATAGCGTTTTGTTTGGACTAATAAATAAATTTTGATATGTGAAAGAAGCTTGTGTAATTTGGATTTGATCAGTGAGGTGATTTTTGAGATATCGTGGTCACCGATTTCGAAAAAGTAATTATGAGAAAAGCGCTTTCAAAGTTCGCTGGTTCGTGGAACCTGCCTATAAACGCTCATAACTCCCTCAATTTTGAACCGATCGACTTGACATTTTCGGAGAATATCTTTGAAACACTATATTTCGAGAATCCGTCGAAAGACAAGAATCGTAAAATTAATATCGACAGTGAAAAGAAGCTCTACGAAACTTATTTTGTAAATACTAATTAGTTCTTAAGGCGTTACCCCCACTTGTAGCGCAAAAAAGGCCTTTTTCATGAATTTTTTTAAAGAAAACTACAAAACTTTTTTAATCGATCAATATACCATCTTAAAGAACACATCTTGAAGAACTTTCAGTAATTTTTTTATTGAAAAATATTACATTGTTTAGTGGCAAATGGCCGTCAATGAAATAATGTTTTTATATACACGGTTTGCGGTGACCAACATTGCGGCGAAGTGGATCATCTGAAAAAAAAATGCGGATGGATTTAGTCAAATATAAGTATAAACTAGTCTTTAATCGAAGGATTTAAAAAAATATTCATTTCTCACAAAATGGCGGACAGTCAAAGTTAATGGTTCGATTTTAACGAAAAAAAACGGCCGTTTTTTGGCTATAAAACGGCCATTTTTTTTCGAAAAAAAATCGAATGATTAAAGACTACATTTTTATGTATTAAATAAGCCTGCAAAATTTCAAGAAGATTGGTTCATTAGTGTTCGAGTAATCTTGGTCACCGACTTCAGAAATGCCATTTTGAGAAAAACGCGTTTAAAGTTTCAATTTCAGTTTACACGAAGAAAATATTTTTTTTTTCGTAAACTTACATAGAGTCATCTATTCCGGGCATCAAAAAAACACTGCACTTCAAATTGCACTTCAAAAAAATGCAATAAAAAAAAATCGACTTTTTCAAAATCGCAAGTGGGGGTAACCCCTTAAGTTACTCAAGTTCAAATTTCAAAAAAAAAAACTACCCCGCGCTATTTCAGACATGAGTCGGAGCACTCGAATTTATCACGAATGTTACTTACCACTTCAATACCCAACAGTGTTGAAGTGGTAAGCGAAGCTTTCTTCCGCGCACTTTAATTCATATATACCGCGTTGTTCCAAGGTGTCAGGTATCTCAGAAAGCTTGCATGGTAGAGAAAATAAGTGTACCGGGCGTTAATATAAAATAATGAAAATACATGTCATTACCGAGAGTTCGTAAATGTTGGCGTAGCCAGCAATTTATCCTGGGAAGGAGGGGGCAGAGGGCTGACAAAAAAGTGGTTTTGTTCACAAACATTTGTTTAAAATAAAATTTACATTTAATAGTCGATAATCACGTAACACACAAAATGTGAAGCTTTAATCACACGTTCATGTTAACATTAATATCAAACTGTTGCAATACCTTTAAAAAAAACCAAGTAGTAATAGTAGTAGTAGTGAGAAGTTTGATTTGCATCGCCTTTTCGGCTTTACACCGTTAAACTTCACTCTCTTACAATCTAACTTATATCTTTCCTTTTTTATTATTTTTTATTTTCGTCAGACTCTGCATTCTCGCTCTTCATTACCATCGTTACTCTTTTATAACACTCTCTTTCTATTTCCCTAAAAAATGTATACATATTTACATCTATCTCCCCTCTGAGCAACCCTATTAATTTATCTCCTACTCCCCACTCAACCCTTTCCCAAAAATAATCAAGTAATTTTTCGTCATTCTTGAAGGGGAGGGTAGGGGTTTCGGCGTGAAAAAAAAACACTTTTTTGCGATTTTTTTTCATCTATGTGGATAGAGTAAATTTATTGAAACCTTTTGTACATTGTTAAGTGTTATTTCAAGAACATTCCGTGAAATTTGTACGGGAAATTATCCACAAACATACCGGTGACAAAGCTTTTCCAAGAACGCCTCTGGAAAACACGATTTGCGGTGTTCACTGTATCTCAGCTAGAAATTATCTGAAATCAAGTACCATTAAAATTTAGTCAAAGTATCATTAAATCCTCCCCCCAACGGTCTTTCATAATTTTTTTTTATTTCTAAATTTTTGGTGGTCATGTAAAGTGAAAAGCTATTTTTCACGAAAAATTCCGCCATTTTGGGGGTGGAAAACCGCTCAATATAAAAAAAAATCTCAAACTAACCGTTGGGGGGAGGTATTTTATATGTAGAAAGTGTGTACCAAGTTTGAAATAAATCGGTCATGTAGTTTTCAAATGGCAGTGAACACGGACTTTGAAAAAGTGGTTTCGAGAAAAACGCGGCACCGGCTTGTTTGTGGATATTTTCGCGTACAAATTTCACGGAATGTTCTTCAAATGACATCTAACAATGTACAAAAGGTTTCAATAAATTTACTCTATCCATATAGATGAAAAAAAATCGCAGAAAAGGGTTTTTTTACACGCTGAAACCCCTACCCTCCCCTTAATCCAGTTACCAGTCTTTAAAATTTACCCTCAGTAGGTACCCAATTAAAGAGGTCTTACCGTTCGTTTTTTTTTTGCAAATCGACCCAACACTTTTTTTGTCGGAATTATTTTTATCAATAATTTAGCAGTGACTAGATGACAATGATTCAGCAATAATAGTTTAGCAGTGTCACATGAGAGAATCGTTCCTAAAACATTGTTCTTCTAAACCACGTTTTTATCCGCCTCATGGCAGAAAAACTCCTCGCACAGCTGGCGGAGCACACGGGGAGTCGGAGAGACCCGGGCATAGCGAACAGCCCAGGCAAAGCGAATACCCCCACGCGCAAACGCTGCGCGTGGGGGTACTCGCTTTGCCTGTGCTGTTCGCTATGCCCGGGTCTCCCCTACGATTGCTGTTTGCAAAAGTTTATAGACGGTGTCTCAAAATGACCTGACACTTTAATTTATTAATAAAACGTGTTATTTATTTGAGAAGTACCAATATTTTTATTTTAATATAAGGTACAAACGTGGAGGTTATGTGTGGAACACAATATCCGGTAAATGGCCGCCTCGTCCCTGTTTGCAAACGTTCACTCTTTTGGCGAAATTTTCAATAACATTTTCGCATAATTGCGGACTAAGTTCATTAAGGCATTAGGCCACAGTAACGAGTATAAAATCATGTGCGAATTTAACAATTTTTTTCGTATGAAAAAGTGATTGACTCATAAAATTAATTACACATCTGTTGGGTATGAATATCAAGCTGTTAGAAAATATATATATATTTTTTTTTCGATGTACAAAATGGCCGAGTACTCGAAACTTCTCGAAACAGCTTGTTTCCAATTGGCGTAACGAATAACTTCAACAATTTTCACTCGATTTACTCCAAATTTAAAAGTTATGTTCCTAATTGCATTTCGCAGAGAAGTACGTACGGAATTTCTGATTAATCGAAAACTTTTCATTTTATGAGCAGCTTATGAGCAGTTATAGCGAAATTTTTCACTGAAAATTCATTTCTTAAGTTCAAATACCTGCAACTTTTGAATAAAACAATATTTTTTAAATTCCGTACGTCCTTCTCTGGGTATTCTAATGTAGATTGGCGAGAATTTTTGTTTTTTGTTCTAGGTAAAAAATCGTGGATGCTAAATGTCACGCCGCGGAGCGCCTAAAAAAATAAAAGAAAATATTAGTAGTCGGTCATTTTGTACATTAAAAAAAATATATATGAGGCATTCCACGCCATTTCGCTCGGCCGTGACCCTGACCATTTTTAATTTTTTTGATTTTTTAATAAAAAATCGTATGCTATTATATAAAATAGTAAGGTTGATACATTTCAAACAATGTAATGTTTCAACCTTCGAATGTACGCTTGCCAAGTGTAGGCGTGATTTTTCTTAAAAATGGTACAAAAACATTTTTAAAAAACTATTGCGAATACGATAAATATGATTCATACTAAACACTCGAAATTTCCGCCAAAAAATTGAATTCATTTTTAAAAAAATACTAGGAAAAATGTGCCCATAATGGGTGTTGCGTTAAAATTCATATAATTCATCATATTATTTTAGAGAATTAAAAAAAAATGGCAATCATATTTTTAAAAAATAGTTTTCACTTTACACGCTCAAAAAATGTTGACAACGAGGATTTAAATTTTTTTCCTTTTTTTTATGAAAGTGTGAACTAATATGAAAAAAATCGATCTATAGACATTTTTCGATATTTCGATTAACTTAAGAGATATCGGCGTTAGAACGTTTCCGAACTTTCTGAAATCCAGATTTTTCGAAAAATTGTAACTTCTGAAATACATGCGATAAAAATTTAACAATTTGTGAAAATACTCCTTGCATAGCATACTATTTCAAAAAAGAAATCAGAAATATTAAAAATGGTCAGGGTCCCGGCCGAGCGAAATGTAATTAAGTGAAGTTAAGCGAAGTGTAATTAATTTGATGAGTGCATAACTTTTTCATACGAAAAAAATTGTTAAATTCGCACATGATTTTTTACCCGTTACTGTGGCCTAAGGCCTTAATCGTGAAATCCGAATATCCATTCAATGTACGTAATAAAATAGCTACTTTTTATACAAGTTACGAAATTACTCCGAAGAAAATAGTTCAAATTTTATTAAACTTTTTCTTTATGCCTGTGTGGGTGAGACAAATAAAACGACCGATCATTTTTATTTAATGATTTTGGATCCAACACAACTGCATGGTACTACGATAATATTCTCGTAATGGTGCAATTGGAGGTACGAACAAATTGTTACGGGGTCAATATTAATGCAGCTTCGCGAGGGGAGACGTTGATGTATGAAATGCATTATTTCCTATTTTGTATATACGTTTTTTTTTCTTCTCTTCGCTGATTCGTTGCGATCGTTTATTATATCCTCCGTTGGATCTCTTGTACCAAGCAACTTGTCCATCGAACGAGATGTATCGCCACTCCACCTTGTTTATCGAATGATCGATGCGGTATTCACCTCTTATTCTCCCTCCCTCTTCCCCTCGCTCTTTCTCATTCTCTCTTTCTCTCTCGTGCTCTACGGTATTCTCCAACCGTTTTGCCTCCTAACAGTCGACAGTGTGCTTAACCGAGAAAATGAATGAGCAGTTGAGTGCACAAAAAGGGATGTATATACACAGGGTGACACGAATTTGAGCTCTTGTTTTCCTTTTTCTCACCATTCAATCATCTACTTTAAAGAAAAAAAATAATTGTCGCGAAAGCTGCGAGCGGTCAAAAAATATTTAGAGGTCGCTCAAGTCTATCAAAAATTCGAATTTTCATAAAAAAAAATTATTATTTTTTTTCGTTCACTTCTCACCCGTGAATTTTACGCTTTATATTTTCAAAATTGAGCTCGCGAAAGCTCTAGCCAGCCAATGAATATTCAGTGGTCGCTCAAGAGCTCCGAAATTTCCAATTATCGCGAATTTGTTTTCTCTTCTCACTCATAAATTTGACACTTTGTAAAATTTTCAAACAATTAATCCTTTTTTCGTTAGAAACGGGTTTTTTAAATTTACCTCACACTTCTAACCCGAGAAACCGGGGGCCTACAATTTTGTTTAGGGACAAGAGCTTTAAAGAATTATTTTATATTACGGACAAATTTGAGCTCTATTTTTTATCCTTTTTCTCACCATCCAATTATCTACTTTAAAGAAGAAGAAAAATTGTCGCGAAAGCTGCGAGTGGTCAAAAAATATTTAGAGGTCGCTCAAGCCTCCCAAAAAATCAAATTTTCATTTTACAAAATTGTTTGTTCTTTCGTTCACTTCTCACCCATGAATTTCACGCTTTATAATTTTTAAATTAAGCTCGCGAAAGCTCCAGCCGGCCAATGAATATTTAGTGGTCGCTCAAGAGCTCCGAAATTTCCAATTGTCGCGAATTTTTTTCTCTTCTCACTCATAAATATAACACTTTGTAAAATTTTGGAAATAATTAATCCTTTTTTTCTTAAGAAATGGATTTTTTTTATCTACCTCACACTTCTAACCTGATAAAACGGGAGACCTATAATTTCGTTTACGGACAAGAGCTTTAAAGATTTTTTAAATATTACGGACAAATTAGAGCTCTATTTTTTATCCTTTTTCTCACCATCCAATTATCTACTTTAAAGAAGAAGAAAAATTGTCGCGAAAGCTGCGAGTGGTCAAAAAATATTTAGAGGTCGCTCAAGCCTCCCAAAAAATTAAATTTTCATTAAAAAAACGATTTTTTTTTCGTTCACTTCTCACCCATGAATTTCACGCTTTATAATTTTTAAATTAAGCTCGCGAAAGCTCTAGCCGGCCAATGAATATTTAGTGGTCGCTCAAGAGCTCCGAAATTTCCAATTGTCGCGAATTTTTTTTCTCTTCTCACTCATAAATTTAACAATTTGTAAAATTTGCAAAACAATTAATCCTATTTTTCTTTAGAAACGGATTTTTTAAATTCACCTTACACTTCTAACCCGATCAAACGGGGGACTCATAATTTTGTTTACGGACAAGAGCTTTAAAGAATTATTTTATGAGAAAAAGATTATAATTTTCGGGTTAGTATGTGAGGTAAACTTGAAAAATCTGTTTACAAAGAAAAACGATTAATTGTTTTGAAAATTTTACAAAGCGTCAAATTTATGAGGGAGAAGAGTAAAAAAGAATTGGCAAAAATAGGAAATTTCGAAGCTCTTGAGCGACCACTAAATATTCATTGACCGGCTAGAGCTTTCGCGAGCTTAATTAAAAAATTATAAAGCGTCAAATTCATGGGTGAGAAGTGAAAAAATATATTTTTAATGAAAATTTGAATTTTTAGGAGGCTTGAGCGACCTCTAAAAATGTTTTGACCGCTCGCAGCTTTCGCGACAATTTTTTATCTTCTTTAACGCGGTCCTCTAGTTTCTCGGCTGTTTTTTTACGGCTTTTTCAATAATTTTTTACGGGCAAAGCATCGAAATAATCAATCTCATTGTTATTGCATAATCTTTATTAACATTTAAATATGCTTTACAAATTTTTTGAAGTCAAAATATATAATAGAATAAACGTTATAGTGGCCGACAGGAAGACATCAAGTAAAAGAGGTGCTTGACGGTGACCAAGATTGGGGCTGTTCTGCTTATCTGAAATCAAAAAACCAAACGGCATTTTAATCTTCATATTTAAGACTAGCGATTGAACTAGAGTGAATTCTAAATTACAAAAATTGACTTTTTTATACACTTTTGAAAATTACATTCTATTTTTTACTCATTTTTTCTTAAGTTTTTCGCTCGTACAAAAAAAAACTATCGAAGCAATCGTGATAATCCTAGTTCAATTGCTGGCTTATAACATATTAAAGATGCTGTATAAATTTGAACAAGATCGGTGCAGTAGTTTCTGTAATATCGTGGTCACCGTTTCGAAAAATGGTGTTTCGAGAAAAACGCGATTGAAAGTATACCTGCTCCGTATACCTGCTCCGTTCCAGGGCCGTAACTTGTGAACCACTTCGAATATCGAAAAATCCTTTGGCACACATTTTCTACACATGTTGTAGATGTGATTTATGAAAAAAAAAATCGATTTTTTCGACCTGAGAAACTAGAGGACCGCCTTAAAGTAGATAATTGGATGGTGAGAAAAAGTGGAAAAAATAGAGCTCAAATTTGTGCCACCGTAAAATACACGTATGTACATAGAGACTTTAACGATTCTTCCGCAGCCGTGAGTACCTGCGGCACATCGTTACCGTATACGAGGGTTGCTCGCATTGGAATAGTCTAATGATCGTCGAGAAAATGAAGGAAAATCGCCCTCTCTTCGAGAACGAGTCACGGATTTCACTTTCTTTTGGTTTTTTAGGTCTTCTGTTTCCTATATCATCATTTTCGTCGAGTCGAGGGAAGAAATGTTTGCACAATTTCACGGTTCGTTTCCCTCGTCTTTGCCAGTTCATTTCTTACTCCGGAATATATTGAGTGGGTTCGGACATCATCATCATCATTTTATGGTCCAGAGTATATCGAGACCGTCATAGATGAACTTTGTGTTTTGTCTGGCTGAGTGTGGGTGCTCCAATACACGGCTGCGGTATTATAATGAAGTGTAAAGGAAGCCTGCATTATTCTCAAAATGGAGACGGGTTCGATAATTACATACATTTATATACGCAGATATATACACTACCGGCGAAAAGTTTCCGGACAAAAGTTTTAAAGAGTGCCGGAACGGTTTTTTATGCCATTTCGCCGGTAGTTAACCTAGGCCAATTTAATAAACGGCATTTTAAAGAGGAGGGATTTACCTTCATTTTGGCTTTTTTCAAACGATTTCTCGATTTTTTTTACATTTAGCACCCGGTTTTGAAAAGGACCATTCTTCATCGTCTTTTTGTTCCTTTTCGAGTGGACCCCGTTTGCAGTAAAAAAAATCCACGCATTTCTTCGACCAAGATCATAAAGGGGAAAGCCTAAGCTCCAATTTCGTTTTTTTGCAAATTTTCTACGATTCTTTTCCAACAATATTTCGTTTTTTTTTGTGAAAAAATAGATAATTTGAAAATTGCTCCGGAGTACGAAAACGATGAGATTTACAACAAACCCTCAAGATAGCAAAAAACTTGGATTGCTTCTTGTGAGTTCACGAGAATTTTTTCAGATTTTTTTTCGAATTTTTTTATGTCTATTTCCGGTCAAAGCTCGATTGATCTGAATACCACAACAGTAATATAATTAAATTTGGCGGGAGGAGGTTACTACGAAGAGACCAAAGTATAATATGAAAGTCAAAAATGTATTTATATAATTATAATTATATTATATTTATACATTATATATTTATATATTATATAATATAGATTATAATATATTTATATTATTATTATAATTATATTATTTAATTATATTATAAAATCTGAGAAAATTCTCATAAACTCACAAGAAGCAATGTAACTTCTTTACTATATTGAGGTTTGTTGTAAATCTCATCGTTTTCGTACTCGGAGCAATTTTCAAATTATCTATTTTTTCACAAAAAACGAAATATTGTTGGAAAAAAATCGTAGAAAATTTAAAGAAAAACGAAATTGAAGCTTAGGCTTCCCCCTTTATGATTTTCGTCGAAGAAAGGCATAAACATTTTTGTACTGCAAACGGGGTCGACTCAAAAAGGAACAGAAAGACGACGAAAAATGGTCGTTTTCAAAACCGGGTGCTAATTGTAAAAAAAATCGTAATTTTTTTTTTAAACGGCCGGAATGAAGATGAATCCCTCCTCTTTAAAATGCCGTTTATTAAATTAGCCTAGGTCAACTACCGGCGAAACGGCATAGAAAACCGTTCCGGCACTCTTATAAATTTTTGTCCGGAAACTTTTCGCCGGTAGTGTACATAGGATATGTATACAGGGTTTCCTGACATGAATGGATACCGCTGCAACTGTCGATAGGTCATATCAGATCCTAATGTTCTCACTTTGGACGCTAAAAAACGGCTATTTTCATGATTTTTTTTTGATACGTTTGTATTATAGATATTGATATAAAAGTGGTTACACTTAAGGCGTTACCCCCACTTGTAGCGCAAAAAAGGCCTTTTTCATGATTTTTTTTAAAGAAAACTACAAAACTTTTTTAATCGATCAATATACCATCTTAAAGAACACATCTTGAAGAACTTTCAGTAATTTTTTTATTGAAAAATATTACATTGTTTAGTGACAAATGGCCGTCAATGAAATAATGTTTTTATATACACAGTTTGCGGTGACCAACATTGCGGCGGAGTGGATCATCTGAAAAAAAAATGCGGATGGATTTAGTCAAATATAAGTATAAACTAGTCTTTAATCGAAGGATTTCAAAAAGTATTCATTTTTCACAAAATGGCGGACAGTCAAAGTTAATGGTTCGATTTTAACGAAAAAAACGGCTGTTTTTTGGCTATAAAACGGCCATTTTTTTCGAAAAAAAAATCGAACGATTAAAGACTACATTTTTATGTATTAAATAAGCCTGCAAAATTTCAAGAAAATCGGTTCATTAGTGTTCGAGTAATCTTGGTCACCGACTTCAGAAATGCCATTTTGAGAAAAACGCGTTTAAAGTTTCAATTTCAGTTTACACGAAGAAAATATTTTTTTTTGTAAACTTACATAGAGTCATCTATTCCGGGCCCATACAGAAGTATGGGCCCGGATACTTATACTTCAAAAAAATGCAATAAAAAAAATCGATTTTTTCAAAATCGCAAGTGGGGGTAACCCCTTAATAAATACACTTTCGAAATTCATCTAAAATTTTTTTTTATATATTCATGTAATCCAAACAAACTTTAAACGCGTTTTTCTCAAAACAACGTTTTTCGCCGGCTTGTTGATAAAATCTTCGAAACTACTGAATCGATCCTCATGAAATTTTAACCACACATTCTTTACAACTATAGCGCACATCAAGGATTTAAAAAATTTTCTTTCCTTGTTAGATGCGCCCTATCAAATCCCTATAGGGATGTGGTAGGACAGAAATACGCTAAAATGTTCGATTTCGACCATTTTTTTAATAAACCGTACTAAACGCCGCACCGTTCTCAAATTTCGAAATATCGTATCATTTTTTTGTCACATTAATAAAATATAATTCCGCACGCTTTAGAAAAAAAAATAATGCAATGACAATCTTGTACTTCCTCATTATTTTACTTCCCTGTCAAATTTGTCTACTTTTTGCTCACTTTTTTCTATCCCCTTCCCCTCCTGTCCCGCAACGAGTGATAAACACGCAGTGAAACGATCGAGAGTGAAAAATGCAGTCCCGCGGATATATGTGCACTCGAGTGCACACAAGACGAATGGCCCGATACATCCAGCCCTTGGCGAACGAGAAAGCTCTTGGATAGCGCCGCCGTAACTTGGCGCTGCGCTGCCACGCACGAGTTACGACCTTACGTTCGTTAGCCCGCGCGCGGCTGTGATACATACATTTTAATACGTATGGTCGTCGTTACGTTACTCGCTTGAGCAACGGAACGTTGATCGATCGATCGCATAAGATCCCCCCGGGCGGCGGCAGCGACAACGACGACGACGACCATACGAGCAAGAAGAAGACGACGACGACGATCCTGATGGCGCTCGCGGTTGTGAAAGAAGAGTGGACTCAGGGTTAAGATAGCCCGCTTCAAGTTCTCTCTTTTCTTATTGCGTATCACCCTCTATACTCCTGGTTGTATTTCCACTCTTTCCCGCTCTTTTCACGTGCTTATGGAGGCCCTTGGTGCTCCAAATGCCGTATATGTTTCCTTGCTTCGAGTGATTATACGTACGTGCTCACCTAACCTCACTTTCCATGTCATCGTTTCTCTCTGCTGGGCGAGCACACACACACGCATATATATATATATATATATATATATATATATATATATATACAGGGTGAGGCACTAACTGTTGCCACCTTGAGTATCTCTGTAATTATCGACGTCACAAAAAAATGTTTGAAACAAAAGTTGTACCGTACGAAAGGGGTCATCAAATGCGACCATTTTTTTTTATCTTAGTGGAGGCGCTGTCGCACAGTAAAGGTCACCTCCACTTTTTCAAATGGGACAGTACATTTTTTTTTAACTATCTTGTAGAGCATCGAAAAGTGCATAAAAAACATTTAGGGGTCAAAGTCGTTCAAGGTCATTTAAGATCAAAAAGTGACATGAACTTTATTTTTATGTGAAATTACCTTTATTCACAGTAGATGTTCAAAGTGATTGCCATTCATCGTTCACGAATCATGGAAATATTAACTTGCATAGCATGCATTTGTGGTCAACTGAAAATCCACATTGGCTGCGGCAAGTTGCACACCAAAGACCGTGGTCGGTTAATGTATGGTGTGGGATTATTGGGGATAGAATCATAGGCCCTTATTTCGTTGAAGGGAATCTTAATGGTAGAAAGTACAGCACATTCCTTTAAGAAACATTAGGTCCGTTATTGGAAGAAATACCTTTGGAAACAAGAAACAGAATGT
>OX101783.1:70686525-70731429 GCA_944452715.1 Ophion slaviceki
GTAGAGATTGACCGTTGGGCCTGGGACGGGCCTTCACAGTTAGCCTTTCTAGAATATTGGGCCGTGAGTATTTACCAATGAGGTGCCTTTGTAGAAATAAGAACGGCCCGATATCGGCCAACAGAGCCAACAATTATTGGGCCAATGATTTACTTCATTGTAGCGGCAATGTTGGTGATTGCACTTGGCCCTATGTGATCCCTCTTAAAGGGCCTATGTAGAAATTGACCACTGGCTCTATGCTGGGCCTTCACAGTTCGTCTATCTAGAAGTTAGTCTATCTAAAATATTGGGCCGTGAGTTTGTTAGGGTTTGTTTGAGTGCGTGATAAGTATTCAACCTGTATCAGGCCAAGATTGGCCCGAGATTGGTCCTTATGGATACATATTTCATGGAATAACCTTGAAGTAAATTGTGATTTGCGTATATGACAGGTTTCAAAATTGGCATATTTTACTTACTTATGTTCGTTATTTACAAATGCCAATAATAGGCTAAGACTTGATTACAAAAACTGAACTACAAAATATAGACGATTAATATATGACGTGCCAGTTATTTGCCTATTCTGGCACAATATACAGATAATGAATAACCCAAGGCTTAAATAAAATAAAAGAAGGGATGGTCTGACCCACTTGGCCGATAAAGGACTTAGATTAATTAAATGTAATTTCCAGTATTTTAGCATTGCCAGTTTTGAAATTGGCAAATTTCGATGAACTATCACGGCTGTTTATTGGTTTTAACAGATGGGCCCGGATAGGTTTTAGTAATGGGCTGATATTGTGCCAGTTCTCAATTTATAACGGAACAATAATGGGCCAATGTAATTGGCAGTACTTCAGCATCACTGGTTTAAAAATTGGCAAATATTGTTTATCTATCATGACTGTTTAATGAATTTAAAAGATGGGCCATGATAGGTTTTAACTATGGGCCGATATTGTGTCGGTTTTCAATTTAGAACGAGACAATAATGAGCCAATGTAATAGCCAGTATTTTAGAATTGCCAGCTTTAGGATTGGCAAATTTAGTTTAACTATCACTGCTGTTTATTGGTTTTGAAAGATGGGCCAGGATAATCTTTAGTAATGGGCCGATATTGTGCCGGTTCTCAATTTATAACGGGACAATAATGGGCCAATGTAATTGCTTGTATTTTAGCATTACCAGTTTTCAAATTGGCAAATATAGTTCAACCATCGCGGCTATTTATTGGTTTTAAACGATGGGCCGATATTATGCCGGTTTTCAATTTATAACGGAACAATATTGGGCCAATGGAATTGTCAGTATTTTAGTATCCCCAGTTTTTTAATTGGCAAATTAAGTTTAACTATCACGGCTGTTTATTAGTTTTTAAAGATGGGCCAGGACAGGCTTTAGGGATGGGCCGATATTGTGCCAGTTTTCAGTTTAGAGCGGAACAGTAATGGGCCGATATTATTTCTCTTTTGTTGGCTTATACGATGGTCCCAATATTGGCCTGATCGTAACATTGGGCAACTCATGGCCACCTCTAGATGGGTATATATATATGTGTGTGTGTGTGTGTGTGTGTGTATATATATATATATTAGGACGTTGAATAAGTTCTCGCCGTTTTTCAACAGATGGCGTTACCAAAACTGCGCGAGTATAGTTTAAGATGGCGACGCATCTATAAAGAAGTAGGTACCATAAGCAAGCTTGAAATTCAGTGTATGTCATTTCGCCGAAGCGTAAACAATTTTTTTTTCATAGTACTCGACGAGCATGTCTATCTATGGCCCTGTCATCTCGATTGGTAGTTATTCGTCGTCTACCTTGTCCCGAACGTTGCGTATAGTTACTAGTCTCACGAAATCGTGCATAGACACGACTGATTACCGATTCACCAACGCCCATCATATTGCCAACTTGCTGTTGCGTATAACGACCCTCACGCAAAGGCGTGACCACACGCACATTTTCGACTGTAGACAAATGTTGCCTCATTAAGATTTGTTTTTTTTTTCAATTACCAAAAGTCTCTACTTTTGTATGACCTTGAAAAAAAACCTTATTTTCCTTAAACAAAGCTCATACCATAAGGTGAACGCTGAACAAAATTAAGCAAGAGTTAAAAACTTGCAGCCGAAAAAACAGTGATTGATAGAAGGGCATATGGTTTTGCAACTAAACATTAAATCAATATTAAAAGAAAGGTAGATACAGCGGTCAGATGAACCTGACCCGATTGTTTTTGAGAGATGTGAAACTTTGCATCCCTCAGTTATGAGTCTCGATTAATGATCGTGGGTAGATTTAGCCTCTAATCGATTTTTGGCAAAAACCACAATTTCGATCATTCGGAACACAATGAAAAAAAATCGCAGGGGTTTAAACTTTTGAGGGCTTTTCTACGATACTTTGAGGTCATAAAAAAACCGAAATTTTTTTTGATCTATTCGATATTGGCAAAATGATCCTCAGATAAAAGAATATTCGTAAATATGCCATTTTTTCACGTTTCCTCAAATCCATTTTCCCGCATAAAAAAAAATCTTGATAAAAAAATGATAAAAGCATCTCATAGAGAATACTTCAAAGTTTCCAAAACCCTCTGGTTTTTTTCTGTGCGACCATTAGTCTCCGCGTAATCAGTCATCAAAGTCAAAAGTGTCATTTTTGCTTTGAACATCGATAACTCAGCGAGAAAAAATCGTACAGAACTCTCCTACCGCTCAAATTAAAGGGGAAGAATCCAGCTAGACGATCCTTTCAATTCGATCATTCAAAAAAATTTATTAAAGTCCGTGCAGACTGTGAAAGATGAGCAAAAATTTTGAAAATTTTTTGAACTTTGGTTTTTTTATGGCTACTAAAAATTGGCTGATGCGAAAAATGTTTGAGCTCAAGATCTCAAAACTAGAGATTCACCCCTTTAATTTGCTTTTTTTTTATTTTGCTGTACGACCATTTTTCGAGGAGTTACAGCTATTTGAAAATGACCCTAAAATTGGCGAACTTTTTCCATATCCTTTAATTCTTTGGCCTAGTGTATATATATATATATATGACAGTAGATACATCGATCGGCGATGTATCTTGATTGAAATCTTATCCAACCCCGCGATATTATTTCCTTCTTTAGTCCCCTCGAGCGTGGCCGGGCCAAAATTTCTTGTAGACCAGGTTTTATTTTCCACGGAAATGACAGCTCTGGGCGCAGATGAGTTCTTTCCCTCGTGCGTATACATTTATATAAATGCTTGCATGAATGTACCGCGTGATTCTCCGCTTAAATTGGTACATACATTATGCACGAGCGTGCGCGTATATATATATATATATATATATATATATATATATATATATATATATATATATATATATATATATATACGTATACCTAATTACCAGCTAAGAGAAGGATAGTTTTCAAGATGCTCGAGAGGCCCTTGCGGTCGTTACCGCGTTTCTTCTTATAGATCATTAATTCTAAAACAAGAGAGAGAAAGAACTCTCGACTGCCCCCTCCCGCTCTCTCTCTCTCTCTCTCTCTCTCTCTCTCTTGAGCCAGCAAAAGAGCGGGAGCGAGAAAGATCAGGATCGGTAAGTGAACTGAAGGATGGAGAGAGAGAGAGAGAGAGAGAGAGAGAGAGAGAGAGAGAGAGAGAGAGAGAGAGAGAGAGCGAAGGAGAGCTCTCTCTCTCTCTCTGTCTCTCTCGGCACACATGCGTGTATATAACCGGGAGATTCAACTTACTAATTGCGACTACGCCGGTGGTCCGCGAGAGCGCTACGTTTGCCCACAACTCTCGGTGGACATACGTATATACGTGTATGGATGTGTACAAAGGTATACCTAGCGAGCACACGTAATGAAAAGCAATACAACGCTTCCCGTAACTGACAATTCGCTGTTCAAGCATAGCTCCTTATTCGTCTTGGACGCGTATGACCGTGCCGTGCGTATGTGTTTTTTTACATCAAATAGATTAAAATTAATTTACTTAAGATTTCTTTTTCGTATAAATGTTTATTTGATCGTTCGATTCTTCGTTGCTCTCATTTGGGATGCTCGCCGGTATTGAGAAAATAAAGTAGGGAGCTATGAAACGGTCGCACATTGAAGAGGGTAGATTTTTTTTAACGTGGATACGTCCAATGGAAATTGAAAATTGAAGTTTCTGGTACTATCAGAGCATCGTTTTTGAGGAAACGGAAATCGGATTTGTGGGACTCGGCACAGTAAGAAAAAAAAATCATTGGTGTTATTGAATGAACTTTCGTTGATTCAATTGTAAAATTGTTGGTGTAAATAATCGGATTTATTAGTCCAAACCAAACGCTATTGACTTTGATAAGGTGATAAAATTAAAAGTTTTTTTTTCATCCAAAAGATATATTGTTAGCCGAGAACAATATATTATTGAAACTATCTAAACAATTATCGCGAACACATTATATAGTTTTGAATGCATTTTCTGCAACGAACAAAAAAAGCGTTTCAATTCATAACATGAATATTGTTGATTCGACTACACAAGAAAAAATGAATTTCGCTCGTTTGATTCAGATAAAATTTCTATTGAGTAAACATGTTGTTTAATTTTTTTCACCATATCCGATATTGATTTTCAAGTACATTATTCGTTAAAATATTAATATTTTATTTTGATTTAAAAATATTAAGCGAATGTCTGAATTGGTTAAAAAATAATGCGAAGATGAAATTTCTTTCTTGCGCATTTGGTTGAAAAAATTCAACCAAATCATGGCCGAGCGCCACCGAAATTGTAGGTGTGAGGAAACCCGTAGTTCTCGGAGTAACCGCTAGAAGCCGCACGCGCGCTTGTTTCTCGTAAGCGTAGCGCGAACCGAAAATCTACTTAAGGCGTTACCCCCACTTGTAGCGCAAAAAAGGCCTTTTTCATGAATTTTTTTAAAGAAAACTACAAAACTTTTTTAATCGATCAATATACCATCTTAAAGAACACATCTTGAAGAACTTTCAGTAATTTTTTCATTGAAAAATATTACATTGTTTAGTGGCAAATGGCCGTCAATGAAATAATGTTTTTATATACACGGTTTGCGGTGACCAACATTGCTGCGAAGTGGATCATCTGAAAAAAAAATGCGGATGGATTTAGTCAAATATAAGTATAAACTAGTCTTTAATCGAAGGATTTTAACAAATATTCATTTTTCACAAAATGGCGGACAGTCAAAGTTAATGGTTCGATTTTAACGAAAAAAACGGCCGTTTTTTGGCTATAAAACGGTCATTTTTTTTTTTTTTTCGAAAAAAAAAATCGAACGATTAAAGACGACACTTTTATGTATTAAATAAGCCTGTAAAATTTCAAGAAGATCGGTTCATTAGTGTTCGAGTAATCTTGGTCACCGACTTCAGAAATGCCATTTTGAGAAAAACGCGTTTAAAGTTTCAATTTCAGTTTATACGAAGAAAATATTTTTTTTTGTAACCTTACATAGAGTCATCTATTCCGGGCATTAAAAAAAACTGCACTTCAAATTGCACTTCAAAAAAATGCAATAAAAAAATCGATTTTTTCAAAATCTCAAGTGGGGGTAACCCCTTAAACGCCGGAGAAACTCTAAAGAGTATCGCTTCTTGGCCTGTGGCTAAGATCAAAGTGTAGTATCTGTTCTTATCAGTTGAATATCTGATATTCTCTCCATGGATATTCCATTGGATATCTGATATTCTCTCCACTATTATCGTGGATGATCATTCCAATGCTCACTTTTATTTAAGATTTTAAACGAATTGAAAAATTTACGTTCCATGGCATATTCGTTTTGATGTAGTAAAGGAAAAATTAATTATATTCATCACATTTTTGTACGAAATAAAAAATGTTGTAGCAACCGATTAATTATTTCATTCATACATCTACGGTTTGTATATAGAATAATTTCAATACAATATAATTTTATTTGAAGGATAATGTAGATATTCAAGAACGAAGAAAATTTTCAAATGAAATAATGTTTTTTTTTAATCAATGACATTTATCAATGTTTTCTAGTATTGTAACAATCAGATATTTATTTGAATCAACCAATGTGTTTTTTGATTCAATTGGCCTTTTTTTGTCAGTGTAGGGTAACGTTACCTTATTTCGGCACCCCACCTTATTGACACTTCTCTGATTTGTTATCTACTTATACAGTGGCCCTTGAAGTGCCAAGGATTGGACCCTTAAGGCCGGAGCCTGAATTAGTCGGAAAATCGTTTTTTATTGCTTAAATCGATAAATTATCCAAGAATATACTTACAAAGTTCCAGAGGCCAATTGTAAATATTTTCGAAGATACAAGGTCGAAAGCCAAGAAGCGATTGTTTTCCAAATCAAAGTTTTCCTATTGAAAACTTTAAAGCGCGTTTTCTCCAGTTTTCATTTGTACGATTTTTCCAAATTCGCGGCCCCTTCGCAAAAAAACCAAACGACCTATTGAATCAAACCAAAGTTTATTTTCTTCAGTATAAAAATATCTTCTAAGTGAATTAAAAAAGTCGTTGAAAATGTCTTTTTAAATAATTTTTATAGCACGTTAAAGTGTTTTTTTTAACACATTTTATTTCAAGCCTGAGAAAAGTTATAATTTCACGATTTTTTTAAGCTTTTTCTTAATTCACCCAGAAGAAAAATATATGACAGTTGAAAATTTTATTGGTTTTTTTGTTTCAGTCAGAATATGCTGATGAATCTGCAGTCATTTATTGTTTCATGTTGAACATTTTTCGTTTGTTTGGCAGATTAATTGTTGAATACGTTTTCAACAATTAATCTGCCGAAGGAGTCGGGTTTTTCCATTTTTCACTATCCCGAAAATACTCAAATTCAAACCTCCGAATAAATATATAATACTTTTTGGAAAGACGATCGACACGGCCTTTTTTCGTCTCTACAAACCTCAAAAGACTTTTTAAAATATTTTGAAGAAGAAAAAAAATGTTTTTTTTTTTCGTGCAAGTACGTATTTTTCTATCTCCTACTTTGAACGAATGTTTGGGCACTTAATTTTTGTTTTTCTAAAAAAAAAAAAACTTTGGGCAACAAAATAAGGAACATTGAGCACAGAAATCGTTTCTACCAAAAAAATTCATATTTTCCATATCTTGCATATATCCGCCATTTTCAAAGATTAATAACAAAAAAAAAGTAGTAATTAAGGCCTAAGGCCACTGTAACGGTCCGAAAAAAAAGGTTTTTTCACGAATTTTTTGCTTCCAAAATTGAAGGTAATTGAAAAAAAACTTTTAAGGGTGTTATCGGGCATACATTAAACTTTATTATCAAATTTTTTTACAGCAAAAAAAAACAAAATGGCGGTTCCACAGCTATCTTCCCGGGGCATGTTTTGCTTGCAGGGCTCCGCGGCACGCAGCACCACTGGTGCACTTTTGAATCTAGAACAAAAAAAAACCATCAATCTAGAGGGTTATAGCTAGAGAATGTCGATCGGATTTTAAAAAGTATCAATTTTTGTGGATCTGGCGTGCGTTTGAAAAAAAAAATTGATTTTTGACGAAAAAAACGGCTAGTTTTTTGTTAATAAAAAATCAATAAATAAAGTTATTGAAAATCCCGATCGACATTCTCAAGATAATGTTAATGTTCACATCTGGTCAAAATTTCAAGTAAAAAAAATGAAAATTGTTCGAGTGATGCTGCGTGCCATTTTGAAAAACCGTATTTCGAGAAAAACGCGTTTAAAGTTTTGCGAATAGTTTTTTATTGGAAAAAATAAAAAAAAGAAGGTAAAAAAAAAATTTACCGTTAGTCTGCAATCCCAGCACCATACATTTGTCCTTCGATGGCCAAATTTTCGTCTGGCAAAATTTACAGTGGCCTTACCCCTTAAACATACCCGAAGTCGAAAAAATGGCGAAAAAATATTTCTTCTAAAAAAAATGAAAATCAGCAAATTTATTTCTCGCCTAAAGGTATCGCCCTTAATTCGCGATTCATGATGGAAAACGGTGGTGAACCAACTAACTGAAGCTTCACTTTTTTTTCTTTCTCTCCCAGAGAGAGAAAGAAAAAGGGAGAGTGAAAGGGATGAAATCGAACCGCGGCTACCGAACATATATTTGCCCTCGACTGTTTCACGCCAACGGGTCCAAAGCGATTTTATTCCCCGACCTGCGTGCGATGATTTACAGCATCTGATTACTAAACGTTGGACGCGGCTCGATGCTCGAGTGGGTAAATATTTGTGACGCTGCTGAAAGTTCCACGGCTGTGAAAAATTGGCGTAAATTCACTTCGTGTACATACACTCGAGGAGAAATGAAATATGGTTGGTGGTGGAGAAAGAGAAGGTTTCGACAAAGGGTCCCGACAGTTTCACCGATCTGAGTTGAAAAATAGTGATTGACTTTTTTTCACGCGTAAATATGTTCTGTAACAGTTTCTTTGCCTAGTTCATAAAAGAAACATCACTTTTGTGTCATTCTTTGATTTCGTTGAAACTCACGCATATGGTAGCGCATTAAGGGATCTTCTCACTTTAGATGCTAAAAAGGCTATTTTCATGCATTTTTTCGGTAGGTTTATATTATAGATATTGATATAAAGTTGTTACACTTAAGGGGTTACCCCCACTTGCGATTTTGAAAAAATGGATTTTTTTTATTGCATTTTTTTAAGTAAAAGTATCTGAAAATATATCCTGAAAATTTCAAGTCGATCCGAACAAAATTGACTGAGATATGAGCGTTGAAAGAGAAGAATCCGTTGTGAAATTGAAACTTTAAACGCGTTTTTCTCAAAATGGCATTTCTGAAGTCGGTGACCAAGATTACTCGAACACTAATGAACCGATCTTCTTGAAATTTTGCAGGCTTATTTAATACATAAAAATGTAGTCTTGAATCGATCGATTTTTTTTTCGAAAAAAATGGCCGTTTTATAGCCAAAAAATGGCCGTTTTTTTTTCGTTAAAATCGAACCATTAACTTTGACTGTCCGCCATTTTGTGAAAAATGAATATTTCTTAAAATCCTTCTTCATTTCATTGACGGCCATTTGCCACTAAACAATGTAATATTTTTCAATAAAAAAATTACTGAAAGCTCTTCAAGATGTGTTCTTTAAGATGGTATATTGATCGATTAAAAAAGTTTTGTAGTTTTCTTTAAAAAAATTCATGAAAAAGGCCTTTTTTGCGCTACAAGTGGGGGTAACGCCTTAAGGCCTTAGGCCACAGTAACGGGTATAAAATCATGTGCGAATTTAACCATTTTTTTCGAATCAAAAAGTGATTCACTCATAAAATTAATTACACATCTATTTAGTACGAATATATAGCTGTTAGACATTTTTTTCGATGTACAAAATGGCCTACTACTAATATTTTCTTTTGTTATCTTTTTTTAGGCGACATTTAGCATCCACAATTTTTTACCTAGAACAAAAAACAAAAAATTTCGTCAATCTACATTAGAATACCTAGAGAAGTACGTACGGAATTAAAAAAATTTTGTTTTATTAAGAAGTTGTAGGTATTTGAACTGGAGAAATGAATTTTCAGTGAAAAATTTCGTTACAACTGCTCATAAACTGCTCATAAAATGAAAAGTTTTCGATTAATCAAAAATTCCGTACGTAGTTCTCTGCGAGATGCAATTAGGAACATAACTTTTAAATTTGAAGTAAATCGAGTGAAAATTGTTGAAGTTATTTGTCACGCCAATCTGAAAAAAAGCGGTTTCGAGAAGTCTCGAGTAGACGGCCATTTTGTGCATCGAAAAAAAAATACATATTTTCTAACAGCTTGATATTCATGCTGAATAGATGTGTAATTAATTTTATGAGTGAATCACTTTTTTATACGAAAAAAAATTGTTAAATTCGCACATTATTTTATACCCGTTACTGTGGCCTAAGGCCTTAAGTATTCTAAACACTTTAAGGAGTTTCGGGACAAATAACGAAAAGTTACCATTTGCTTCAAAATTATACAATAAATTCTTTGTCATATGATGAATGCACTCTTCAAGTTGTATATCCTTCGTCTACACCGCTTCTATAAAATGTACAATTGAAAAACACTTTTCAACATTGTCATAATGGACTGAGTGATATGACGATTTTTGCATAATATTTTTGACATTTTTTCACACTTTTTCATGCGTAAAACTGCCATTCAGCGTTAAGCGTAGGCATCTCCCTATGTTATAAAGTGTTTCGTCAATTATACATTTTATGGACATGGTGTAGACGATCGTTTTAAAATTTGAAGGGAACATTCAGTAAATGACCAAAAATTATACTGTATAAATTAAAATCAAATGGTAATATTTTGTCAATTGTCCCAAAAATCCTTAAGGAGGCAAACTATGTTAAAAAAGTCCAATTTTTCATGATGCGAAGAGTATGTGGCTTCGGGATGGAGGCCGTGTTGAGGATCAGCGTTGTGCCGACGTTTCGCAAACGTTACAGTCTGCATCATCAGGGCTGAGAGCTCCGATACTGAAGCTCTCGTGTCCCAGGTATTCCTTATATAGTTGCAGTCATCGTTCCAGATCGCTGCACCAGCCAATCAGATGTTTTAATTGATCAGCTGGTCAATTAAAAAACCGGGAGGACGGTGTGCCAAATAGGATTGACGTGATAGCCTCCATCGCTGTTTAGATTGTCCGGATGTTTTCGGATTTCCAAGCCTTCTCGGTATTTCCTGGAAAAATAGGTCTTTGATGGGGCCTGACTTTGGGCTTTGTCGAACTGGATGGCATGACCAGTCTCCATCCAATGTTCGGCCAGCGCTGATTGTGTAATAAGGCCATATTTCACACACCGTTGGTGTTCTTTGATCCGTGTACTGATCTTCCTCCCGGTTTCTCCTATGTACACTTTATCGCATAAGCAGGGTATCTTATATACTCCTGGTGCACTTAATGGTGGTCTTTGGTCTTTTGCACTCGGAATCACGTGTGCTAGTTTCTTCTGAGGTTTGAAGATGACTCGCACGTTATGTTTTCCAAGGACCCTGCCTATGCGATCGGTTATGCCCTGAAGGTATGGAAGGGAAGTTGTTGCGGTTATTTGTCCTTCATTCTCTCCATCAGGTGCTGTAACCGTTTTCGGATCAGCTATTTTTCTTTTTAGATTTTTGATCGTTCGTTCGATGTTGCCTGGCTTGTAGCCATTGTCTCCTAAAGCTTTTCGTAGGTGTTCTAGTTCAACCTCCAGGGATTCTGGTGCGGAGATCGCTAGAGCTCTGTAGACCAGAGAGCTTATGACCGACTGTTTTTGGGAAGGGTGGTGATGGGACGTAACGTGGAGGTATCTATCCGTATGCGTTGACTTCCGGTAAACTTTATGGCCCAAAGTGCCATCGCTTTTCCGTTGAACCAGTACATCCAGAAAAGGGATTTGATGTTCCTGTTCTATCTGCATGGTGAATTGAATATTGGGGTGCTGGGAGTTGAGGAAGGTTAAGAAATGATTGAGGTTTTCTTTGCCGTGACTCCAAATGACGAAGGTGTCATCGACATATCGGAACCAGGTGGAGGGCTTGGAGGAAGCTTCTTGCAGAATTCTGTTCTCGAAGTTCTCCATAAAGATGTTGGCGATGATAGGGGAAATAGGGGAACCCATGGCTGCGCCTGAAGTTTGTTCATAAAACTGGGATTGAAATTGGAAGTATGTAGAGTTTAGGCAATGTTCTATGAGGGGCAGTACGTTAGGGGCAACTTTTTTGGAATTTTTAACTATGCTTAGGGTTTCATTGGTTGGGAGATTTGTAAACAGGGACACAACATCGAAACTCACTAAAATGTCTTCTGGTTGTACCTTGATAGACTGGATCTTGTTCACAAAATCCCGGGAGTTTTGGGTATAGGAGTTATTGAGGCCTACGAGTTCCTGCAAAGGTTTGCAGAGAAAACGTGCCTAGTGATATGTAGGACTGATTATGTTGCTAAAAATGGGCCTTAGTGGGATGTTGTTTTTGTGTATTTTTGGCAGACCGTAAAGCCGGGGTGGTAAGGATTCCTTGGGTGTAATGGCTTTGGTTAGGTTTACCGATAGACCAGCCTTCTTTAGAAGTGTTCTTGTTATCTTTTCTACACTCGATGTGGGGTCACGTGATAATTTCTTGTACGTGTTGGTGTCCTCGAGCAGGTTCATAATTTTACTGCAGTAGTCCGTTTTATCCATGACGACAGTTGCATTCCCTTTGTCAGCTGGTAGTATTAAGATGTCCTTGTTTTTCTTCAAATTGTGAAGAGTAAGGTGTTCTTCCTTCGTGAAATTCTGCTGCGGAGGTTTTGCCTTGTGTAGAATATTGCTTATCCGTTTCCTGATGTCGTTGCCAGTATCCAGTGGGAGACGATGGATGACAGTTTCCACCTGGCTGATGATTTCTCTGGTCGGAATTTCTGTCGGTGTAATGGCGAAATTGTGCCCTTTTGCGAGGACTGATGTTTCAGCTGCGGAGAGTGTGTGGTTACTTAGGTTTTTTACTGTGTGGGTTAGGATGGGCTGCTTCGTCTGTGGACATAGTTTCCTGAATTTTTCTATTTGATTCTTGGATCTTAGGTCTGCACAGTGGAGGGCTTACTATTTTTCAATTCTTACTATTTTTATTATGTCGCGACAGTCGTATTAGAGTCCTCACGAAGCTTTTACTATGTCGCCCGTGTATAAGAGCCTAAATTCAATAATTAATTGCTCTACAATCACGCAGACGAAGTACTTGCAATTTTACACGAAGTCGTAACACCTGTTCGCAAATGTCCTCAATAAATTTCAGCGATTCCATACTATTTCACGATACCTGGGCAACCTCCTTAACTTTTGCTCCATTCCAACGATCCAAACATCAACATCATCTGTACACAATGTTTTGCATAGGAAGAGTTGGCTACGACGGTCCGCGAAGTAGTCACATCTGTCCACATAGGATCTATACAATTGAACTGATTTTTTTTTATTCGGTCGAGATCTCTTTCTTTGTGCAATCTGCAAAGTTTTCGCATCGTAGTTGACATCAATGGTGTTAGTAGACGGTCGTGTATGTGCCGGAAGTTACGACCTATGTACGTGTCACTTTACACACTCCATCAGCATGTATAGTATATCCAAGACTTCGTAAACACTCAGGGTTCGGTTTCAATGTTGTAAGAAACTTGGCGACGTTTTCGCCGAGAACCAAACGACATCCCTCGATCTCGTCTCAAGACTCCCCCGCATTCTGGCCCTTTCCTCCTTCCACCTCGCCGATGTCGCCTCGAGTCTCTGTACCCTGATCAAATTCTTGCAATCTCGCCTCGCATACACCCGTTGTGACGCTTTCAAAGAACGCAAACGCGCAAAAAAATCGTACAATCGAGACAACCAAAAATGTTTCGCTTTTGACAAAATGATTTTTTTTCGTCCACATAGGAATCTTCGATGGTATTTTCTGGTTTATCGAGCAAAGTGGGTTTAGGTACGGTTAGAATTTTCTTTGAGAATAATAATTGAACTGTTAGACTGTGGGGGAAATTCGACGGTCAGGACACATTCGTGACGGTGAAAAAAAACATGCGACCAGAACTGTACCAACCAAATTTTAGATCCAACGGATCTTCTGGAGAGGATGAATGTGTCGGGAGAAAAAGTTTCAGAGCCTGCAGATTTAATCCTTACTTTTCACGCTTCTGTAAAATCACATACTTGCCACACTGGGGTTGATTCACAACCCAGCCACGAAAATTGTTATAACAAAAAACTGTTGGATATTTTTACTTAGAAATTTTGTCAGATCATCTAAGGAGTTCACTTTAAGGCGTTACCCCCACTTGTAGCGCAAAAAAGGCCTTTTTCATGAATTTTTTTAAAGAAAACTACAAAACATTTTTAATCTATCAATATACCATCTTAAAGAACACATCTTGAAGAACTTTCAGTAATTTTTTTATTGAAAAATATTACATCGTTTAGTGGCAAATGGCTGTCAATGAAATAATGTTTTTATATACACGGTTTGCGGTGACCAACATTGCGGCGAAGTGGATCATCTGAAAAAAAAATGCGGATGGATTTAGTCAAATATAAGTATAAACTAGTCTTTAATCGAAGGATTTTAAAAAATATTCATTTTTCACAAAATGGCAGACAGTCAAAGTTAATGGTTCGATTTTAACGAAAAAAACGGCCGTTTTTTGGCTATAAAACGGCAATTTTTTTCGAAAAAAAAAATCGAACGATTAAAGACTACATTTTTATGTATTAAATAAGCCTGCAAAATTTCAAGAAGATCAGTTCATTAGTGTTCGAGTAATCTTGGTCACCGACTTCAGAAATGCCATTTTGAGAAAAACGCGTTTAAAGTTTCAATTTCAGTTTACACGAAGAAATTTTTTTTTTTGTAAACTTACATAGAGTCATCTATTCCGGGCCCATACAGAAGTATGGGCCCGGATACTTATACTTAAAAAAAATGCAATAAAAAAAATCGATTTTTTCAAAATCGCAAGTGGGGGTAACCCCTTAAAAGACCATGCAGGTTATTTAGCCAAAAATTAAAATTAACCCTTACTTGCCACACTTTCGTAGAATACACATAAATACATTTTCGCCTAAGAAAAAAAAGTGGGTAGGGGTCTCGAACCCCACAGTGGCAAGTAAGGGTTGAGGATGTAAGTCTTACTGAAATGCTGCTGTGGTGATAAATATTGGATAGAATAAGGGGTCTGTGTGAGCCTGGAATTAAAAAATACGATTTTTTTCATCGTCAGTAAAGTTAAAGGAATATACCAGTGTAAACGCTGAAAATTTGGGTGATTTTCGGGAATTTTTTGGAAGAAAAGTACTCAATTAAATGTTTCGGAAAATTAAGAATATATTTGGCTATATTTGACCTATATTACATAATTTTTTCATAAAAAAATATCGAGATCCAAGCGACTTATGCGCTGCCTTGGGAGGCTCCAAAAAAAAAAGTTACTCCACTGCTGACATGATTCCGGTCGATTGAGTAGCTGAAACCGAAAAAGGAAAAAAATGTTGTTAAACTGGAAGGTATTTCCTGTACAATGACGTAGGATTTTCGAAAAATATTAAAATCTAACAAAATGGCGTTGTTATGAAAAAAAACGTCTGTTTTCTTGCCTATAAAATGGTCGTTTTTTTTCAATGCCAAATCGTCAATTTTCATCCAATCAAAAATATCCTACGTCATTGTAGAGTAGATACAGGGTGTCCCAGAAGTAACGTACGCCCTTCTAGCATCTGGTAGGAAAAAAAAACTGAGTCGAAAAGTCCTCAGTCATTTTTTTATCAGACGCATCGATAATTAATTATGAATAAAAATACATAGCCAATCAGGTGCGCGCTACAGCGGAAAGGCAGCGCAGAGGGGACGGGATAGGGCAATGCGTTGTAATTGCGTGCGCCTGAAAATGTGTGCGGAGGGAAAATTCCGAAAGCATGTGTGCAAGTGTGTATGTGTGTGTGTGTGTGTGTGTGTGTGTGTGTGTGTGTGTGTGTGTGTGTGTGTGTGTGCGTGCGTGCGTGCGTGCGTGCGTGCGTGCGTGCATGCGTGTGTGCGTGCGTGCGTGCGTGCGTGTGTGCGTGCGTGCGTGCGTGTGTGTGTGTGTGTGTGTGTGTGTGTGTGCGCACGCAATTACAACGCATTCCCCTATCCCTCCTCTCTGCGCTGCCTTTCCGCTATAGCGCGCACCTGATTGGCTATTTATTTTTATTCACAATTAATTATCTATGCGTCTGATCAAAAAATGACTGAGGACTTTTCGTCTCAGATTTTTTTTCCCTACCAGATGCTAGAAGAGCTCACGTTACTTCTGGGACACCCTGTATATTCAAGAGTACCCAGTTCAAATTTCAAGTCAATCGGATAGTTGCTCTTTGAGTTACAATGTCAGCAAATTTGAAAAATCTCGTTTCGAGAAAAACCCGTTTAAAGATTTTACTATCGATTTTTTCAAGATAATATGACATTGATGTAAATGATAGTGATATTCTTGGAAGTATAAACTGTCGAAAAAGGCCAAAAGAATCGATTTTTTGAAAGTGTCACTCTGGTATAGCGCCTTAAGTTATCGCGCAGTACTACGGCAGAAAAATTGCAACTTACGTACGTTAAAATTTGCCGGCGCTGTAATAGGACTTCTCGAACTTAGCTTTTTCTGCGGCAGCAATCGCAGAACGTCGCTTTCTGCATCCAACAAGCGTTCCTGATCACGCAACTTGCACATTTCAACCTTTATTTCCCTCCTCACCTCAATTTTACAAATTTTTCAGTGTTCTTTTTTTTTTCAAAATGTTTCGAAGAGATTGTCCTAACAGACTACAGAAAAAAAAATCAAGATTTTTCGAAGCCCCCCCTCAACCGTATCTATCGTTCAAATGCTCGAAGATCATCGAGTCAGCGATAAAAGGAGAAGAAAAGGAGGACAAAGATCGGTCGCTATTGAGTGTATCGATGCAAAACCCCTATTATGTCCTAGCGTCCCTCGTCCAGAGCCTGCAAGATGTGGCAGGACGAAAATAAAAGTACGTGGAGTGGTACGAGAATATAATACGCCACAGGAAACACACACACACATACGCCATCCTGTATCCTTGCTCACGTACACACCGACGTCCTTCGGTGCAATCTCGAAAAAAAGAAAGAAACTCCAAATCCAGAAAGTCAGTAAATTTTCGTTTACTACCTGTTCCTTCGTCCGGGGGTTTTTCGTGTCCGTGTATAAAATTGCTCGTATACACGGTGGCGCTGAAGGGTAAGGAGATTGTATGGAGGTGGAACATCCCTGCGCTGTTTGCGTAGGACGTCTTGGACCACCCAAGTCGTCGACGCCTCTGCCATCCGCCTTGGAATTGACTTGGCGGAATTCCCTCATCGTCCAACCAGGTTGAGTGTCTTTGTGCGTGTGTGAGTGTGTGTGTGTGTGTGTGTGTGTGTGTGTGTGTGTATGTGTGTGTGTGTGTGTGGGTGTGTGTGTGTGTGTGTGTGTGTGTGTGTGTGTGTGTGTGTGTGTGTGTGTGTGTGTGTGTGTGTGTGTGTGTGTGTGTGTGTGTGAGAGAGGGAGAGGGAGAGAGAGAGAGAGAGAGAGAGAGAGAGAGAGAGAGAGAGAGAGACATAACGAAAATAAGATAGACGAAGAAACGAAGGAAGGAAACACGAGGAGAGGACAACAAAAAATATTTTCAGCGATTGTCATGGAACAGAGGAACTTATCTCACGGGATTTAAGGGGTTAGGCCACTCTAGAGGCCGAAGAAATAGGCTTTTTGGGGACTTGTTTTCTTTAGAAAAACCACAAAACAAAATGTTTCACTTTCCAAAAATTTGCCTAAAAAATCGTCAGATAATTGTTAAGGGGTTACCACTTGCGATTTTGAAAAAAATCGATTTTTTTATAGCATTTTTTTGAAGTATAAGTATCCGGGCCCATACTTCTGTATGGGCCCGGAATAGATGACTCTATGTAAGTTCACAAAAAAAAATATTTTCTTCGTGTAAACTGAAATTGAAACTTTAAACGCGTTTTTCTCAAAATGGCATTTCTGAAGTCGGTGACCAAGATTACTCGAACACTAATGAACCGATCTTCTTGAAATTTTGCAGACTTATTTAATACGTAAAAATGTAGTCTTTAATCGTTCGATTTTTTTTTCGAAAAAAATGGCCGTTTTATAGCCAAAAAACGGCCGTTTTTTCGTTAAAATCGAACCATTAACTTTGACTGTCCGCCATTTTGTGAAAAATGAATATTTTTTAAAATCCTTCGATTAAAGACTAGTTTATACTTATATTTGACTAAATCCATCCGCATTTTTTTTCAGATGATCCACTTCGCCGCAATGTTGGTCACCGCAAACCGTGTATATAAAAACATTATTTCATTGACGGCCATTGGCCACTAAACAATGTAATATTTTTCAATAAAAAAATTACTGAAAGTTCTTCAAGATGTGTTCTTTAAGATGGTATATTGATCGAATAAACAAGTTTTGTAGTTTTCTTTAAAAAAATTCATGAAAAAGGCCTTTTGTTTGCGCTACAAGTGGGGGTAACGCCTTAATAACAAATGAACTATCCAATATAAAAAAAATCTTACGTACTTCCATAGACAATGTATTTTTCAAGATATAGTCAACATTTCAAGTGAATCGGTTGAAAATTGTCTGAGTTATGTTTCCGGCCAACTTAAAAAATGCAGTTTTGAGATAAACGGTGCATAGCAGCCATTTTGAAAGTAATCGCTCCAAAAAAATTATTGTATACAGTCACTGATATGTATGATAAACACCCTTTTTTGTAATCTCGATTTATTTTGGAGTTTTTCTGAAAAAACTCCCCTAAAAGCCTATTTTTCGGCCTCTAGAGTGGCCTAAGGCCTTAAAGGGCCAGTCCACTTTGGAGCTACGAAAAAAAGGCTATTTGCGCGATTTTTAAAAGGATTTTATAAAATATATGAATATAAAAGTTGTTGGGCTTGATAAATAAAGTCTTGAAATACCTTAAAAAAAATTTAATTCGTTTTGTTCATTTTTAAGTACAAAAACTATAGTCTAACGTAACGCCTCAAAAATAGGTGGGCTAGGTAGCTCCATCGCAACTCGGCAACGGCTTGTCTGAAACAAACAATCTAAGTCCATTAGATTCAGTATGATACCAGCTACAAAATGACCCTCGGATATGAAGTTTTATCAAAAAATAAAAAAATGGCAGATAAAAAACGAAACGGTAAAAAAAACGCGATTTTTCGCAGTTTTTCGCAAAAAAAAGAGTAAAAATCAAAATTTTTAAACCATCGAGGGTCATCTTGTTGCGAATCATATTTTCAATATGTGGTTCAAATTTCAAGAGAATCGGTTTATTAGTTTTAGAGATACGATGGAGCTAGATTTTGAAAACGTTGTTTCGAAAAAAACGCGTTTGAAGTTTATACTGTGATCGACCGAGCGCGCTATACGCTCAGATTGACGAAATGAGGTCCTGACGTCCAGATAAAAAAAAATACTTAGAGAGCTCGGATTTTCATAAAATTTTGACACAATATTTCTGAATATATGTATTTTAGAAAACAGTTTGAAAAAATCGATTTTTTGAATTTTTTAAGGTGGACTGACTTCTTAAGGACAGGTTATCGCTCATGATGATGAAAAATTCGACTTTTTTTGCTTTTTACTTCATTTGCAAGCTTAAAGTGGCCAGAACACGTGGTTTTGTTTGTTTGGGTTGTCACAAACGACCATTAAATACGATTTTTTTTGTAACATTCAGCTTTAAATGCGTTTTTCTGGAAACAGCATTTTTCAGCGCGCGGTGCGGTTTACAGCTTCAACGGATGAACCGATTTTCGCGAATCTCTGGGCAATTGAAAGAAAATTCAATTTGCGGGGCGTCAAGAAAATTCATCAGGAAGCGATTTTTGTCGAAAATTTATGTAGAAATTTTCTTTTCGTCCGTTGAAGCAAAAAACTGGGCAGAAAATTGGGATTTTTTTCAATCGGTTGTTATTTTGTTATCCAGGGGTTTTTCAAAAAACAAAATCCGCAGTTCTATATACAATCCGTAGATGTATGGATGAAATAATTAAGCGGTTGCTACAACATTTTTTATTTCGTACAAGAAGATAATCAATAGAATTAATGATTTATTTACTACATCGAAACGAATTTGCCATGTGACGTAAGTTTTTCAATTTGTTTTAAATCTCAAATAAAAAGTGAGCATTAGAATGATCATCAACGATAATAGTGGAGAGAATATCAGATATCCAATGGAATATCCATGGAGAGAATATCAGATATTCAACTGATAAGAACAGATACTACACTTTGATCTTAGCCACAGGCCAAGAAGCGATACTCTCTAGAGTTTCTCCGGCGTTTAAGTAGACTCCCGGTTCGCGCTACGCTTACGAGAAACGAGCGCGCGTGCGGCTTCTAGCGGTTACTCCGAGAACTACAGGTTTCTCACACCTATAATTTCGGCAGCGCTCGGCCATGATTGGGTTGAATTTTTTTAACCAAATGCGCAAGAAACGAATTTTATTTTCGCATAATTTTTTAACCAATTCAGAAATTTGCTTAATATTTTTCAATCAAAATAAAATATTACGAGGTTGGGGTGAAAAGTTTCCGGCCTGACCAAGAAAAACGATATTTAAAAATTTTTTTTTGCTTTATTTTTCAACACAATCTCCATCAACCCTGATACATTTTTCATAACTCTCGCATCCCAAAAAACAGTAACCATAACCTTGTTTGCCGATAAAATTGTTTTTGCCTTCTTTGGGGTTGGTTCCCCTTTTCCAACCCACTGTTTTGACTGTTCTTTACTTTCAGGAGTGTAGTGGTGGACTCATGTCTCATCAACAGTTATGAATCGACGCAAAAATTCATTTGGATTACGTCTATACAGCGCCAAATTGTCGATAGCGTCGAGCGTTAGCAAACGCGGCACCCACCTTGCACACAGTTTTTCCATGTTCAAATGGTTGTGCAAAATATTTCGCACACGTTCAGCTGACATCCTACAGGTCTCAGCTATCTCATGCACTTTCAACCTGCGGTCTTCCAACACTATTTTATGGATTTTTTCAATCATCTCTGAAGTTGTGACTTCAACGGGCCGTCCTGAGCGAAGCTCGTCAGAGGTGCTCACACGACCAATTTTAACTTCAGAAACCCACTGATTAATAGTTGAATATGATGGGGAGGAGTCTCCTAGTGCTGAATCCATCTTTTCTTTTATTTGTTTTGGTGTAAAACCTTTCAAATGGAAGTATTTGATGACAGCACGTTTTTCCAATTTTTCCATTTTTACGAAAACAACGGAAGCGTCTCGCGCAATGTGCTCTCAAACACAAACTAACGTAGCGATTGGGCTGAAACTGTACATACAAGCTCGGTAGGAATGGTACTGTAGGACGCCGCTCCAAAACTAGACCTGGTGGCACCATCTCTTGGTCAGGCCGGAAACTTTTCACCCCACCCTCGTAATATTGTAACGAACAATGCACTTGGAAATCAATATTGGATATGGTGAATTAAATTAAATTTACTCAAAAAACACATTTACTCAAGAGAAATTTCATCTGAATCAAACGAGCGGAATTCAATTTTTCTTGTGTACTCGAATCAACAATATTCATGTTATGAATTGAAACGCTTTTTTGTTTGTTGCAGAAAATGCATTCAAACCTATATAATTTGTTCGCGATAATTTTTTAGATAGTTTCAATAATATATTGTTCTCGGCTACCAATATATCTTTTGAATGAAAAAAAACTTTCAATTTTGTCATGTTATTAAAGTCAATGGCGTTTTATTTGGACTAATAAATCCGATTATTTACACCAACAATTTTACAATTGAATCAACGAAATTTCATTCAGTAACACCAATGGTATTGGATCAATGATTTTTTTTTCTCAATGTACCTCAATGTTTACCGGGTTCTCTTGTTTTTTTTTTGCTTTCTAATTCAGGCTCCTTTTCGCATTTCTGCTGGCTAAATGCCGTTTTCTCTTCCTCGTATGCACATGCACATGTAACTGTTTTGAGGACGAACGTTACCATTGAAAAAAACGAAATCAGTAATTTCGCCCACAGGACGGTTCTGGAAGTGATCTCTCTATAAAAATACTCGAATTTATATCGGGGGGTGACTTTGAAGACTTCGAGGCTTGCGTAGTGCTGGATTCGGGGACAATTGGGGCTACCATGACGACCGTTCTCCATGTCTTCAGAATTTCCACTCCAATATAGGCACTACGTATACAGGGACGTTTGAGGTTTAACCCGACCTGGAATCCTCTTCACGCTATTTTTCATCCCATTGTCCGACGACAGGATCACCCGCGCGGGACGAGCGAGGTTCGGGGGAGGGGGGGGCTTCTACCCACGGCCGAGAGGAAAGAACACAATTGCAGTCAATGGGACGAGTTTCCAAGTGATGGGGTCTTTCTCGTTACCATATTTATACCATGGCACGTCTCTCACGACCAAACGGAGTATAGGTACGCGAAAAAAAAACATCCCGTGGGTTTAGAAAATAGTACGCGTGTACGAGGACAATGCTGTTGATGTTGTCCCTGAGCTGCCTGGTTTCTTGGGAACACGAGAAATTCATGACATGCATTGAGCAAATGTGCAGTAACGAGCACGAACGATTGACGAGAACTTTTTGAGGATGTTCTGGAAAAGTGGATATTGGTGTCAGAATTATAGCATTTTGAGTAATTATTATTACCTTTTTATTATTTATTTATTTTATTTTTACCTTTTTATTATTATTTATTTTATTATTTATAATAGGGTAATTATTATTACCCTTATTATTACCTTTTTTTCATAATTTGAGAACGCTGGGAAGATAGAATGCCAGAGAACAGTAGTCGAAATTTGAAATTCTTAAGGGGTTATATTTAGTCAGGAGGCCCAAAAAGATCGATTTTTCAAGAACTTTTTTTTTAGAAGACCTTTAACCCCTAACAGTCATCGGGGGTTGATTCAACCCCAGCCGTTTTACGACCTTACAGATTTTTTTTTCGACATTTTTTTATATAAAAAATTACACGAGTTGAAAATAATCGGCATGGTCTTATACACAAGGGTTGAAAATGTATTGTAGTATTCTCCAAAGTGAGTGGGGCTGATCACACCCCCAACGTCACAATTTGGAGGTGTGACTGACAAGGGTTAAATCTATTAACGTAAACATTTGTACACATATTATGGTAACTTTCAACTGTATTTTAACATTTTTTATGTGTGAAATAATTTTTTTTTGCTCCTCAAAAAAAAATCGATTTTTGACAAAAATAATTTAAAAAAAATAGACTTTAAATTGTTTACAAAATGCAAAATATTTATCGGTGAGAAAAAACCTTCGATCAATTAGTAAAAAATATAGTATAAAGTGCGTTTGAAGTTTCAAAAGCACTTTCGAACGCTCTGACACGTCATTACAAATGTGCGTGTAACTTCGAGAATATTCGCCGGATTGACAAGACATTTTCTGTCTGTGTGTGTACTTAAAATATGTACATTACGAAAATGATTTTTTTTTCTTCGATTTTTCCAAAGTTTTAACTGTATATAACCCCTTAAGGCGGGATATACTGTAAAATGGGGTTATTTTGAACAGGTTTTGGAATTTTTTTGTAACATCCTAAATTCCAACTTTTTTTGCTCCAATAGAGCAATGTGTCCTTTGGCTATTAAATGTATAAGAAAGTTAAGCTTCACCACCGCCGCACATTTTTTTTTTACAAAAATGTCAAAGTTTCTGTGGGGTTTCTTTGACAAGACATTGAAATGCATTTTAAGTCAAAGATTAAGGGCTACTTTGGCATCATTTTGATAAAAATAATAATATTTTGTGCATTACACGTGGAGTTAAATGAAAAACAACGATTTTTTACAATTAAGTTGTCAGCTTTATTGAGGAAACATTTTACATAAAAATATCAAGTACCTAGGGTACTATTATAGGCACTTAATCAGTCTTATAATTATCATATCATTGGAATCACAATCAACTTGAGCAACATTACAATCAACTTTAGCAACATTATAATAAACTTGAATAACAAATTTGATCAACGATAACAAAAAAAGATTAAAAAGAATTAGTCTGTGTCCTCTGGCACTCATATTGGCGCTGTGTTAACGGAGACTTTGTCCTTGGAGTGCCATATTTCAGGTGTTCACATTTTATTTTTTTAAAGGAAACGAGTAAAGCTTTTTGAGTGCGGTTTTTTTCTTGCTTTTATTCATGATATACAGAACGTTAAAATTTTTTTTTTTTTAAACCAAAATGGCGGCCGTTGCAGCTCCGCGAAAACAGGTCCTCAAATCGCGGGAGGTAAACGGCTGACATCACTGCCCCCTCTTTGATGATCTGAAACACAAATTCAAAGCATATTATCAATCTGTGACCCTTTGGTCATGGAATGACGGATGGGTTTTTCGTTTAGTACAAATTTCGGAAAATGGCGGCAATTTAAAAAAAATCGAATTTTCGCGTTTTTTCGCATAAAAAGATAAATAATAAATGCAAAAATGTATCTATCGAAAAAACGATCCGTCATTCCGTGAAGACATATTTTCTGAGTATGCTCTCCAAATTTCAGGTCGATATGTTAATTATAGCGGTCAGGAGAATGTCAGCCATTTTTAAAAACGTATTTTCGAGAAAAACGCGTTTAAAGTTTTGTAATGTGTTTACACAAATGTGTTTATAATTACCGCTAATCGGCAATGCCTGGTCCATAGAGGCATCCCTCCTCTTCTTCTAGCTGCTTATGTTGAGCTCAAATTGATTTTTTGAAAATTTCAAGGACAAAGTCTCCCTTAAAGTAGCCCCAAAAACTGTCAAAGTTACCGTTAATGTCAATTTAACCCCGTTTTACGGTACATTTACAATGATAAAAAAATCGACTTCTTTTTTTTCTTTAACCCCTCGCGGTCACACGTTCTGGCCATAACACGCTGGTAAAATTAAGGGATCTGCATAAGTTTAAATTTTTAGAATACGATTTTTTTATTGCATTTTTTCTTACCCTCGGGTCTTAATTTTTATTTGGAACAAGGATTTTGCAACAATTCCAAGACTTGACCGAGTTATGATGATTTTCGTGGTCAGATCGCCCCCTGCCCTTCCTGCCCTTTTTTCTTTTGCGTTTTTCTCGAAACTATGTTTTGTGAAGCGGTATGAGTCGTATCTCAAAATCTATTTGGCCAATTCACTTTAAATTCGGACATAGCTCATGAAATTTTCTAATGATTGATTGAAATTGATGATTGACAGTCATTGGAACGATTGATTGAATGACCAGATGATTTCTTGATACGTATATCCATTTTTTTATGACGAACTATTAAAGTTCTTTTTTTCTTTGAAAATTGAACTTTTTTTCTCTACAGCTTCTAATGTTTCAAAAAAGTATCTGGTCACACAAACGTTTTATTATTATTATACTGAAAGTGCATTTTTTAATTTTCATTTGTAGATCACCCTAGTTGCCGGAACTACTTAAGGGGTAAGGCCACTGTAGCGGGGAAAAAAAACTAGCATTTTTTGGGAATTTTTTTTAGCGGGACAATGGAATAAATCAAAATTCTGAAAAGGGTACTTTATTGTACATATTATAAACTGTAAAAAGTATTTTTTTCAAAGTAATATAAAACAAAATGGCGGCTGTACAGCTTTTCCTCGACGAAGCCTTTTTTCTAGGCGCGCGGCCGGACCAACGGCACCTGCAATTTTTAATTTACAGTGAATGAATTTTTTTTTCTATTGTACATGTGAATAGCTACAGAAGTGCGTAGGATTTTTTTGATGTATCGATTTTGCAAAAACAGCGCGTTTTTAAAATAAAAGTTCAAAATCCTCAAAAAAACATCGTTCGAAAATTGTTTATAAAAGAAAACTATGTAATATATTGAGAAAATCCTACGTACTTCTATGCAAAATGTAATTGTGAATATACAGTTAAAATTTCAAGTCGATCGGTCCAGATTTGTTAGAGTTTTGAGTCCGGCCAACTTGTAAAATGTAGTTTCGAGAAAAACGCGTTCACAGTTTTCGGTACGGATTGCATCGGACTGAGAGGGGCTGCGCCAAAATTCAAAATAGAAGATTTAGCCATTTTTCCCACCTTAATCCTTTGAGTATATCATTTTGGAGATATTAAGGCATATTTGAAGAAGAAAAAATCGATTTTTTTTAATTTCACAGTGGCCTTACCCCTTAAACCGATACACCATGCAGCAACGGCACTTTGTTTGAATAATAATAACTCCACTGTTTATCAATAATTTTCAATAAAAAAAAACTCAAATTCGGCAAGACTATGTTTCGATTTTGTGTAAAATTCCGACGTCCTCATTCCAATACTCTCGTCAGAAAAAATATTGATAAACGACCCGTTTTTTGAGGCCGTTTATTACGGCGTATTATGCTCACCAAGCCTCAATTTCCATTTAACAGTATTTCTTTTTGTGATTATTTCATCTACATTTGTCAATATTTAACTTCATTGTGGAAGTGCCGGACAATAAAATGAGCGGAATTTTGAAAACGTTGCAATGCATTTTGAAAACTAAAATTCTGTATCAAATAATTGTAAAATATTCCAAAAAGTGTATTGCATACACAAATTGACCGTACAAAAATCCAAAACGATCTGCTCTATTTTGTTCTTACGCTTTTTTTCGTACTGTATCCAAAAGTTACAGAACAGCTCATATGAACGCACGTAAAACTACTGCAAATTACAAATGTTATAATTCTTGTTTTAGTAACAGGTTTATGGTTTAAGGCGTTACCCCCACTTGTAGCGCAAAAAAAGGCCTTTTTCATGAATTTTTTTAAAGAAAACTACAAAACTTTTTTAATCGATCAATATACCATCTTAAAGAACACATCTTGAAGAACTTTCAGTGATTTTTTTATTGAAAAATATTACATTGTTTAGTGGCAAATGGCCGTCAATGAAATAATGTTTTTATATACACGGTTTGCGGTGACCAACATTGCGGCGAAGTGGATCATCTGAAAAAAAAATGCGGATGGATTTACTCAAATATAAGTATAAACTAGTCTTTAATCGAAGGATTTTAAAAAATATTCATTTTTCACAAAATGGCGGACAGTCAAAGTTAATGGTTCGATTTTAACGAAAAAAACGGCCGTTTTTTGGCTATAAAACGGCAATTTTTTTCGAAAAAAAAATCGAACGGTTAAAGACTACATTTTTATGTATTAAATAAGCCTGCAAAATTTCAAGAAGATCGGTTTATTAGTGTTCGAGTAATCTTGGTCACCGACTTCAGAAATACCATTTTGAGAAAAACGCGTTTAAAGTTTCAATTTCAGTTTACACGAAGAAAATATTTTTTTTTGTAAACTTACATAGTCATCTATTCCGGGCATTAAAAAAACTGCACTTCAAATTGCACTTCAAAAAAATGCAATAAAAAAAATCGATTTTTTCAAAATCGCAAGTGGGGGTAACCCCTTAAGGAGAAATTTTCATCATTCTTAAAAAAAAAAATAACTAACAATGCGTCCAATTTTCATCGCCATGGTAGACTTTCCATAGAGCTCCGATAAATCCTCAACTTTTCGCGTTTCCTATTTCACTTATAAAAAATAATAAATTTCACGGGACTCGATGAAAGGGAAAATAAAATTAACCAGCCATAAATATTGAAGCGAAAAAGAAATATCATTGAAGCGGATATCACGGGCAAAAGGAAAGAATGATTTTTAAAAGTAATTTAATGTTCACGTCGCTGGATTTTATTTTTTGCCGATGGACTTCTGGGTATAAGCCTCTCGTATCGAAATATCAAATTAAAATCCTCCGAAACGGAGCTCACGAAAAAAGTGATAAATTAGTTCCATAACAAATCGATTCGGGGAGTCAGATATACCGTCCAGCAAAATTCTAGGTATTTCAATATTACATCGGCGCGCGATCTCTTGAGCACAGTACGAGGTTACTACTCTTTTCCCTTTTCTCCTCAGCCAATATGGTTGCTTGATTAGCGTTAATCTGGGACTGACAAATAACTATATATATATGGGGTATTCCACGTGAATCCGGTGGACTTTTTCCCTGACCCCCGCCAATTCGATCTATTTTTTAAATCTGATTCCATTGACTCTAAAAGACACCCTGATTTTTTTTTACATTTTTCGAAACAACCGTTGGCCAAAAAAAAATTCTCCGAAAAAAACGCCCCGATGTAAAAATCTGAAAAAATTCCCAAAAATGCGTTATTATACGTAAAAAATGTCAAGCTATCACCCGCAGTGGAAGTATGATTTTTTCTGTGCTTTCTCAGCGATTAACGTTAAAAAAAATCCGAAGAATTCAAGAACCGCTTACTTCGGGCGGATACTTAAATATTTTGATACCCACAATGAATTTTTTTGACCATTTTTGAATAACCGAATCACAATCATGGACCTTGAACAGTTAGCAGTCAATTTTTCGGGTTTTTTTAAATGTTGATAGCTCAGAAAGTACAGAAAAAATCATACTTCCACTGCGGGTGATAGCTTGAAATTGTTTACATATAATCACGCATTTTTCGGAGAATTTTCTTTTTTGACTAAGGGTTGTTTCGAAAAATGTAAAGAAAAATCAGGGTGTCTTTTAGAGTCAATGGAATCAGATTAAAAAAAATTAATCGAATTGGCGGGAGTCCGGGAAAAAGTCCACCGGATCCATGTGGAATACTTTATATATATATATATATATATATATATATATATATATATATATATATATATATATATATGTATGTATGTATGTATGTATGTATGTATGTATGTATGTATGTATGTATATATGTATGTATGTATGTATGTATGTATGTATGTATGTATGTTTTTTTTTTTTTTTTTTTTTAATGAGGGGGAAAATCTTTTAAAGACACCGAAAGATGATGGTCGGTAGTGTGGGATTTCCACCCACTAAAAACCCCCTCTTATTCCCCGCGCGTGAGTGCAAGGAAGACTGGGTCGGAACCGCGTTAGCATTACTTCGACCCAGTCCGTTTTACGTCATACGACGTTTCTCTGCTGCCTTACTGGTCCCTCTCTAAGATCTTTTCTTTAAGGAGGCGCTGCGCGTAGGCTGCGATTTCTGTCCAGTTTTCTTCTCGCTGTAGCATATAGTTCACTAGGCTCGTAGGGTTAAGTGTTTTGCCTATGATTTCTTCGGTGTTGGCTCTGTAGTTCCTCCAGCGTTCGCACTCGAAGAACGTATGCTCGGCATCGTCGTTTTTATCCGGACAGTACTTGCACCTGGGGTTGCGAGATAGGCCCATTTTAAAGAGGTATGCGTTGAACGAGCCATGGCCCGTCAGCAATTGGGTCAGGAAGAAGTCCGTCTCGCCGTGATTTCGGGTGAGCCAGACTTTGATGTTCGGGATCAGGCGTGCTGTCCACCTACCCTTATCACACGTCTTCCATCTATCTTCCCACTCTTTTTGCGTTTCCGCCTTCACTCTTGCTCTGCCCTCATTTGTGTTGTTGCCTGTAGTTTTGAGGTCGTAGAGTTTTGACCTCTCCGCTGCTAATAGATCGATAGGTGGAGCCCCTGCTATGACCAGTACGGCTGCTTCGGAGACCGTGCGGTAAGCAGAGGTCACCCTGAGGGCCCCTCGCCGTTGGACTGCTGCTATCTTGCGCCGGTAGGTCTTTTGTTTCAGGATGTCTGCCCATATTTCTGCTCCATAGAGCAGGATTGAGTGGACTACTTCCAAAAGAACTCTTCTCTTCTTACTTCGTGGGCCCATTGTGTTGGTCATGATCCTCGATAGACTGGATACCGTCTTGCTGGCTTTTATGCATGCCCTTTCTAGGTGTTCGCGAAAGGACAGCTTTTCGTCTATCATCACTCCCAGATAGCGCAGTGCCCTTGTTGACGTCAATGTTGTCTCGCCGATGTCTACGTTGAAGGGTTTCGGAAACCATCTCTGACGCGTCAGCACCACCATCTCCGTTTTATGTTTGGCTAGTTTTAGCTGGCGTTCTTCAAGCCAGGTTTCGACAGCGTCAATGGTCGTTCGGACCAGGAGTTTGGCCTCCTCAACGCTGTCCGCCACTACTGTGGCCGCAACGTCATCAGCAAAGCCCGTTAGCTGTACTTGTTTCGGTAGATTGATCTCTAGCAGCTCGTCGTAATTTGCGTTCCATAGGTCGGGACCCATGACTGAGCCCTGTGGTACGCCTGCTGTCATCTGGTACTCCTGTGTGCCTTCTGTGGTTTTCACTATTAGCGTTCTTCCGTCGAGATAATCGTCGACTATGGCCAAGTTTTCCTTTCTTATCTTGAATCGGTGCTCCAGTGCGTCCAGGATATCGTCCCATTTCGCGCTATTGAAGGCGTTCTTTACATCTAACGTGAGGAGGATGCAAACTTTGCGAGATCGGAGGTTACCAGACCACGCTTCGGCTGTAATCCCTATAATTTTTTTAATCGCGCCGATTGTCGATCGTCCTTTCCGGAAGCCGTGTTGACTTTCGGCGAAGCCACCGACGTGCTCGATGTCGCTTCGAAGCCTCGTTTGTATTAGCTTTTCAAGCAATTTACCGGCGATGTCTAGCATGCAGAGTGGCCTAAAGGACGAGGGGGTTAGGGGGGTTCCCTTCCCTTTATCCAGGAGGACCAGTCTCTGGCGCTTCCAGACGGTAGCAAACGTGCCGGTTTCAAGGCACGCGTTGTATGCATTCAGCAGTAGATCCGGGAATTCCTGGGCTATGGTCTTAATCACCGACGTTGGGATGCCGTCGGGGCCGGGTGCCTTCCCTGGTTTGAGGGTCCTGGCTGCATCCTGCAGCTCCTTGACTGTGAAAGGTGGAACTTCACCACTATTTGCGTAGTGCCTTTTTTCTCGCGGCGGGTGTTTGGGAAACAGCTCCGCAACAATGTTGTTCATTATGGCCGGGGGTTTTGGCGCTTCTGGTGAAGCCTTTCCAAGTTTTTTTACGACAATTTGATAGGCTTTGCCCCAGATATCCTGGTCGAGGTCGTTGCAGATCTTTTTCCACAGTGTCGCTTTGCTTGCCTTGATGGTGCGATTCAGTTCCTTTTTGGCCTTTTTGTACTCGCTTGAGTATATGGCTAGGTCAGGGGTGCGTTTTGCGGCTCTCGTTGCTCTACGTCGAAGTTTATGACATCTCTTCCGGAGTGCCAGGATTTCTGATGTCCACCAATATACCGGCCTGTGCAAGACACGGTTTTTCAGGCGCGGCATGGATGCGTCACACGAGGTGGTGATGGCCTTCATCGTTATCAGAACCATTTTGTCCGTCTCGCTACTGGTATTGGGAGTCGGGTGGGATTTGCGGGTTGACCAGCTTCGCGAAAGGGACGCTCGTAGAGCTTCTGGGTCGAGCTTTTTAGCGTTCCACCTCCGTTCTTCCGGGCCTTTTTGCGTTGCTGGAGTGGCAGGCACTTCGACACTGAATGTGATGTGTTGATGGTCGCTACCACTGTATTCTTCCGAAACTCTCCAGTTCTTGATCCTGCTCGCAGTTCTTGGGGTCCCCAGTGAGATGTCGAGGATAGACTCGTGGTATCCCGGTCTTCTGAAGGTCGAGGTGTTTCCAGTATTCAGAACTGTGAGGTCAAGCCTTGCTGAAAAATCTGCGACTTCGTTTCCTCTGGTGTCTGAGTAGTCTGCTCCCCATTCAGCCGATTTGGCGTTGAAATCGCCAGCTACGATGACTTCGCCCTGGAATTCGCTAATAGCGTTTTCAATACTGGCCAGCTTTTGGCGAAACACACTAATCCCTTCATTAGGTGATAGGTAGACGCTCATGAAGTAAGTCGTGTGGGTTTTGATCCAGACATATCCTGCTCCGCTCCCGCTGTTGCTGGTGCTTTCTTTGCTCGGATTCACGACCCAGATCGCCGCAGTGCCAGATTCATCCGTGAACCATGTTCTGACAGTGGGGTTTGAGTGTTGCTCGCATATGATGCAGACGTCGATCTTGTCTTCAAAGACACGTTGACGTAGCAGGTTCTGCGCTAGCACACACCTGTTCAGGTTCCCTTGAAGTACGCGCGTCATTTCTGTGCTCTTGTAGCTTCTGTTAGCACAGCGCGGAATGCCTTACAAGCCCCCGAGCCGGAGATGTGGCGTAGGCCATCCTTGGTATCTTTATCTGGAGTGCATAAGAAGCATTTCGGCTGCTCAGTGCAGTCTACAGATTTGTGGTTTTCTCCGCCACATTTGTAGCAGCACTTGCTTCTATCCGGCCCTTTGCAGAAGCGTGTCATGTGCCCATATCCGAGGCATCTGACGCAGCGAGTTACTCTCGCCACCGGCCGGATGCGACAGTTGACCCATCCGATTTTTATGCGTGCCTTCTCGAGGGCTTGAGTTGCGCTCGCCTCGTCGATCTCGCAAAAAGCTGCCCGTTGACCTCGCGGGGTAGTTTTTGTTAGGTTGACGCGTTTAATCTCCAGGCCGGTAGTAAAGTCGCGTTTGAGTGCTTCCCTTACATCGTCTTCGGTAGAAACTCCGTCCAGATCGAGAATTTCAATCGTCGTCGTGGGCGTCAGCGTTTTGACTGTACCAATGCTCGTAGTAGCTGCCCTGACCGCATCGGTGAAGGCGGTGCTGTCTTCGGTCTTGTGGCCCATTTCTAGTAGCACACCCCCGTTCTTTGTTTGTCTGATGGACTTGATGTCTACTCCAGTCTCCGTGGGGTTCACTTTCGTTTTGATCTCCTTAAGAAGATCCGCGTATGTTCGCCCTTCGACTGGTTGAACGAGAACAGCCTTTGTTCGTGGCTTCTTCCTCTTTGTTTTCCGGTGGCTGTTTTTGGGATTGGAGCCATCGCTTGCCTGTGGCTTTTGAGCCTCGCCTAGTGCAGCCACTGTGTTGTCGGGTGTAGGCTTTTTATTACGCCTCCGCGTCACTTCCGTCCAAGGAGCATCCTTGGCTGGTTTTTTCGATGCCGGTGGGTCAGTAGCTGAAGTAGGGCTAGGTGTAGATAGTTGCCTTTTCCTCGGGTTGTTCATCTCCTGTGGTGTTGTTTTGGTGGGTCTGGGAGTAAACTGTGCCTCGGGTTGTGAAGTCAACCAGGGGGACGTTTGTGTGGTTGACACTGTCCTGCTTGGTGCCTCCTTCGGAGCAGCGTTGAAGCCTTTGAGTGCCAGGTTATAGGCCGTTTCGATGGACCTCGCTAATTTTTTTATCTCGCCGTGTACATTGGTTCTGCCCTTGATGTAGTTGGCTAACTCGTCAATCTTTGTACCGAGTCTCTCCATTGGTGTTTGGTGACCAGTATCGGTGGGCACGGAGTTAATTCGTCCTCGGTTGATGGAGAGAGGAGCGATTTGGCTTCCAGCTTTTGGGGAGGCATTGCTCGGCGGCTGCTCTACGTCCATGTGGACCTCAATTTGGACGTTTTCTTTGTTCGCTTGGTTACGACGGTCGTTTGATAACGACGTCCCGGGGCCCGCGTAATCGCCCCCGACAGACGCCGGTACTGGGGATCCGACCCCCTGCACCGTAATTGGTTTTCCAGTCGTTGTACTTGCCATATTTGGTTTATTTTCGGGGTTCCTTCCCCTAGGTTTGTTGTAGGGGTGTCCTTCCCCTTCGCACACTTTTGGTCCGCGGGGGCTGTTTTATTTCGCCCCAGTCCGCCAGTCGCTCCAACAGGGTCGGATCTTCTGGTGAGGACCTCCCCTATCCGCCACCTGGGGACGCGCTCCAGTCGGAGTTGGGTTTCTCCGCGGAGGTGACGTCCTGAAAAGGACATCGTCCCCCCTGAAGGGGGTATGTATGTATGTATGTATGTATGTATGTATGTAGGTACGTATGCATGCATGTATGTATGTATGTATGTATGTATGTATGTATGTATGTATGTATGTATGTACGTATGCATGCATGTATGTATGTATGTATGTACGTATGTATGCATGTATGTATTAAGAACGACAGAGAGAGAGAGAGATATTTATGTCCAAACTTTTTCATCAGAAAGGTAGACGATTCGTATAACCCATTGATCGAGAATCTATAAATGTGTATATATATATATATATATGCACATATTTAATGGAGACATTATGGTGCGGTAATCACAGATTGAAGGTAAACTTATAATTACAACGATAAAACGCGTTTTTCTCAAAACTGTGTTTTTCCAAACCGGTGTACATGATTTCTCGACATATAATTAACGGATTCACTTGAAATTTGGTACACTTATTCAGTGTAATAGTAGTTTAGTCTTGACCGACGTTTTTCTTCTTAACATTTCTTTTTTATCAGTTACTAACAATAATAATGTCGTTCTTCCTCGTAAAGTTAAAAAATAAATAAAAACTTTTTTTTTGGATTGCTCAAACACGATAACAAAAAAAAGCTCGGTCAAGTCTTAGCCAATATTATTTATTTTAAGAAAAAAAAATTTCGTTTCTGTTAGATTAACCGGCTGGCCAGAATCGAGTACACCGTTGTCGAAACTTCTAAAATTATTAATATTCAAAGAAAAAAATGAAGTATCTGACTTTGTTAATGTACATACAAATAAGTGTACAAACAATTTTTCAATCATCTTACTTGTTCCTTAAAATCATTTTTTTCAAATTACCCTGATTTTTGGGCCCTCACAGAAGCCCAACCCCTTAATACTTATTTCTGTTACTGGACTCTTGAATTATACTTCGAAAATCCATTGACAGGAATTCGTGTATATATATATATATATATATATATATATATATATATATATATATATATACCAGGTGTGTAAGTATGAAACCGGAATTTTTGTACAGAAAAAACACGTTTATTGTAATGATATGATACAAAGTAACTTATTCAAAGTATTGTCCGTCGCTATCTATACATTTTTCCCATCTTTCTGGCAATTTGTGGATTCCGCGCCAAAAGAACTGTTGCTCTTTTGAGGCAAACCAGTCATCGAGCCATTTTCGTACATCTTCGTAAGAAGTAAAGTGCTGCTCAGCAAGTGCGTGTCCCATCGATGCAAACAAGTAGTAATCGGATGGGGCAAGGTCCGGTGAGTAAGGCGCGTGCTGAAGAATCTCCCAACGAAACGACTCTATCGTTTCCTGGACCTGTTTTGCTTTGTGTGCTGGTGCATTGTCATGCAGCAAAATCACCTTGTGTTGTCTTTGTTGGTATTCTGGTCGTTTTTCACGCAAAACTCGATCCAAATCGGTCATTTGTTGTCGGTAGCGTTGAGTATTGACAGTTTCCCCAGGTTTCAGCAGCTCGTAGTAGATTACGCCTTTCTGATCCCACTAAACACACAGCATTGTCTTTCGTCCGTAGCGGTTTGGTCTTGCCGTCGATGTTGATGGTTCACCCGGAGTAACCCATGACTTTTTGCGCTTAGGATTCTCGAAATATATCCACTTTTCATCGCCAGTCACAATTCGATGGAGAAATGACTTTCTTTTGAACCTGGCGAGCAGCATTTCGCATGATGTTTTGCGGTTTTCCTGCTGTCTTTCGTTGAGTTCATGTGCAACCCATTTCCCCACCTTTTGTATCTTTCCCATGGCTTTCAACCGAAGGGAGATGGCTTCTCGGGTCACCTTTAACTGATCCGCCAGTTGTTGTTGTGTTTGAGCGTCGTCTTCGTCCAACAAGGCTTGCAGGTCAGCGTCTTCAAACTTTTTCGGTGGTCTTCCACGTTCTTCGTTCCTCACGTCAAAATCGCCACTTTTGAACCGTTTAAACCACTCGAAACACTGTGTTTTACCGAGAGCATGCTCACCAAACGCCTCCACAAGCATTCGATGCGATTCGGCTGCGGTTTTCTTCAGATGAAAACAGAAAAGTAGTGCTGTCCGCAAATCGTAATTTGTTGGCACAAAACTCGACATGTTTATCTCTAATAAACTAATGCTACTGAATGAAACTCGTGTTATTGTGAGTTGGAAATCTTTGTCGGATATCAATACAATAACAAGACACCTCTGACGTGATGTGTCGGTAACTGCATCGACATCTAGCGCCACCTATGGGCAAATTCCGGTTGCATACTTACACACCTGGTATATATATAACACATGTAAAATATTTGCTAAGTACGACAGAAACGTTTATGGACGGTACTTCAGTCTACTTTTGCTTCAAGCACCCTTGACAAAACTCTAAACAGCTTACGAGTGTTTTTATCGTGAATAAAGTAAGAAACGTGAAACAGTGCATTTGTAAACAGCTCTTAGTTTTCTCTGAAACAAATCGTTCATTTAACAGTTAAGACATAGCACACCTGTTACGTCACATATGCCATTTTTCCGAACGTCGTTTTAACTATATTGGGTTTTTTTAAATAATATTGAGCATTAGGACAATTGGCTACTAACTAGGAACATCACTCAAGTGTCCTCGATTTTTTTTGAGCAACCGCCATTTTGTTGAAAATTATTATTCAGCTTATTCCTTCGGTCAGTTACAAGATAATCCACTATATTAAGGAAATAATTTCGGCTTTTTCAACTTAGATGATCCAGTCCAGACATATCGTGCTCACTGCAAGACGCCTTTTTTAGAGGTGCTCCCGGAGATCAGGTATAGCATCTTTCAAAATAATTCCTTTTACAAATAAATAATGTTACGATACAGTTGAAAGTTACTATAATATGTGCACAAATTTTTACGTTAATAGATTTAAAGGTCTTCTCAAGAAAAATGCTTGAAAAATTGATATTTTTGGGCCTCTTGACTGTATATAACCCCTTAAAGTCGAATGTCTTTAGAATCCTCGTTTCCTATATTTACATATGGCAAAAATGATAAATCGACCTTAAACTTGTGCAACTTACGGATGCCTCGGTGTTTTATTTTTATGGATAAATTGGGATCACTACCTAAGTACGTATATATATATATATATATATATATATATAACACCGTTTTGATATTAACCAGTCCCAGTGTCTCTCACTATATATATATATATATATATATATATATATATAGTGAGAGACACTGGGACTGGTTAATATCAAAACGGTGTTAGTGAGTGACCGCCCACGGTGAAGCCGAGACCACCCAACGCGTTTCTCGCTACTAAAGGGGCCTTTGCCGTTTTATTCACTCGGTCCTCTTCCGAGCCGCTCGTCCCGCGTATATCCACTTCACGGTTTACCTTACGCGTGCACACTCTAAGCCCCTCTTCCTCCTCGAAATTATTGCGTTAAGGGAGCGAAACCGTAACTTTCGAGGTCCAAAAATTCGAAAGGCTTTTTCAACGATCCGACTTTAGTAGGTATACGTATACGAGAAAAACAAAACAACAAAGCTTAAGGGATCATCACAGTGTAAAATTTTCAAAAAATCGATTTTTTTTTTGCATTATCCGATAGTATAGACGGTTATAAACATGCCGTTCATATTTTTACGTAAACGTAAGTAGACAATTTATATAAAAATTCCGTACTCGAAACTTCAAACGCGTTTTTCTCGAAATATCGTTTTTCGAAACGGTGTACACTCTCAAAGGAAGGGCTTTCAAGCTATCCGTCTCAAATTTTGACACAACATTCTTCACGCCATTCTCTATCTTGCTATGGAGGCTTTTTTAAACGAAAAATTGTCGAAAAAAAAAGGCTAAAATCGATACTTTTTTTCAAACGGCCACCATTTGGTCAATTTCGATTTAAAAAAAACCTCCATCGCAAGATGGCGACTTGCATGCGGATTAATAATATTTTTACAAATTTTGTTGCAGATAATATTCACGGCCACGACTGTGTACACCGTGAGGAATCGTTTTTCTTTTGAAGACATTTTCAACCGTGAAAAAAATGTAAAAATAATAAAAATAAACGTTTACAAAATGTATTTTATGTTTTTCATGAGGGCTTCGATTTTACATTAAAAAATCAGACTGATTAGCGTATTTTAACCATCGAAAAAAAATCGCGGAAATTAGATATTTTTCGACCCGTTGCACTGTGACGATTGCTAAAGGGGTTCTCTCACTTTAGACGCTAAAAAAGGCTATTTTCATGAATTTTTTGATAGGTTTATATTATAGATATTAATATGAAATTTGTTACACTTAATGAATACACTTGCGAAATACATTTTTTAAAAATTATGTTTTTATGTAACCCAACCAAACTTTAAACGCGTTTTTTCTCGAAACAACGTTTTTCGACGTCTTGTTGACGAAATCTTCGAAAATACTGAACCGATCCTCATGAAATGTTACGGGGATGGTAGGGGTTTCAGCGTGAAAAAAAAAACTTTTTTGCGAATTTTTTCATCTATATGGATAGAGTAAATTTATTGAAACCTTTTGTACATTGTTAAGTGTCATTTCAAGAACATTCCGTGAAATTTGTACGCGAAAATATCCACAAACAAGCCGGTGCCGCGTTTTTCTCGAAACCACTTTTTCAAAGTCCGTGTTCACTGCCATTTGAAAACTACATGACCGATTTATTTCAAACTTGGTACACACTTTCTACATATAAAAAACTTCCCCCATCGGTTAGTTTGAGATTTTTTTTACATTTAGGAGGTTTTCCACCCCCAAAATGGCGGAATTTTTCGTGAAAAATAGCACTTTTCACTTTACATGACCACCAAAAATTTAGAAATGAAAAAAAATTATCAAAGACGGTTGGGGGAGGATTTGGTGATACTTTGACTACATTTTAATGGAACTTGATTTCAGATAATTTCTATCTGAGATACAGTGAACACCGCAAATCGTGTTTTTCCAAAGGCGTTCTTGGAAAAGCTTTGTCACCGGCTCGTTGTGGATATTTTTGCGTACAAATTTCACGGAATGTTGTTGAAATGACACTTAACAATGTACAAAAGTTTTCCAATAAATTTACTCTATCCATATAGATGAAAAAAATTCGCAAAAAAGTGTTTTTTTTTCACGCTGAAACCCCTACCCTCCCCTTAACCACATATTCTATACAACTATACCTATAGCACATTTGAAAGATTTTCTTAAATATTGAAATTTACTATTTTTTTGCCAACAACGGTAACACACAAGTTTTTTTTGTTTTTTCGAAAAAGTCCGCCATTTTGTTATTTTTCATGAATAAAAAATTGTATGATATGCGCTATAGCCATTAAGGGGCTAGTTCACTTTGGAGCCACGAAAAAAGGCTATTTTCGCGTTTTTTTAAGGATTTTATAAAAGATATGAATATAAAAGTTGTTAGCCTTGATAAATAAAGTCTTGAAATGCATTTAAAAAAATGTTCAATTCATTTTTATTCATTTTTAAGTACAAAAACTATAGTTTAACGTAAGGCCTCAAAAATAGGTGGGTTAGGTAGCTCCATCACAACTCGGCAACGGCTTGTCTGAAACAAAAAAAATCAAAGTCCATTAGATTCAGTATGACACAAGCTACAAAATGACCCTCGGATATGAATTATTATCAAAAAATAAAAAAATGGCACATGAAAAATGAAAAAAGTTTTTTTGAACGCGTTTTTTCGCAGTTTTTCGCAAAAAAAAGTCAAAATAAAAATTTTAAAACCATCGAGAGTCATCTTGTTGCGAATCATGTTTACAATATGTATTTCAAATATCAAGAGAATCGGTTGATTAGTTTTAGAGATATCATGGAGCTAGATTTTGAAAACGATGTTTCGAGAAAAACGCGTTTGAAGTTTATACTATGAACCGGCCGAGCGCGCTACACGCTCCGGTAGACGAACTGAGGTCCTGACGTTCAGGTAAAAAAAAAATACTTAGAGAGCTCGGATTTTCATTAAATTCTGACACAATATTTCTGCATGTATGTACTTTCGAAAACAGTAAAGAAAATCGATTTTTTTTAATTTTCGAAGTGGACTTACCCCTTAACATTCTGAATCTAAAACCGTTTGATTTTTTTGTTGCGGATGATCTATCTCCGAGTTTTCATCATCAGCGCAGACCTACAATTTTTTTACGGCATTTTTTTAACTACCATTTTCGCCTATAAATAGTAACTTAAATAAATAAATAATTTGTTTACCTTTTTTTCGAAAGTATATTTATTAAGTGTAACAACTTTTATATCAATATCTATAATATGAACCTATCAATAAAATTCGTAAAAATAGCCTTTTTTAGCGTCTGAAGTGGGAGGACCCCTTAAGAGCGTTTTGTTTTCGTTAGTCGATTTATTCGACGACCGCGCGTATCTAAGTCTTGACGAATGCGAGATTTTCGACAGTGAGGTAATAATGAAATTGAAACAATTTCGCCTCAGCGTGAACACGTGGAAGAGAAAGAGACGGAGGTCGAGGGTGATTGATCGGTCAGTTTATTATGCGCTAGTAAATTGTGGGCAATATATTAACATCACCAGGGAGGGCGGGGGGGGGGGGAGGTGGTGGTTCATTTGATTATGTAGTTATGACTCGGAACTTTCCACAAGGCAAATTAATGACTGAGAATTACAATGGTTCATATAACGGAAATGTTGCAACTTAGAGTTGAACTTATACTAAACATGATACACATCAAGGTCATACAGTACTATACAAAATGATATCGCAACGCTTGTAAACTAAGACTGAGTATAAATAATGCTCAAATTCGAGCGGGAAGATTATTACAGACATAATGATAAAATATTTGTTTATCTTTATATATATATATATAATAAAACAAAGCACAGCTTTGGAACAACGAATCGACCCACTCTGAAAAAAATAGGTGTTACTGTACACACTTCAGAGTATATTCTGGAATTTTTTGAGAAAAGTCAAAAGTGACATACCGACCGAAAAAAAATATTTTTGCATAATTTTGGTAAAAATGGGCAATTTTTAAACTCGAAAAATTCAAAACAAAATTTTTTCACAAAGTGCATGTAAAATTTCAACTTTTTTGTCTTAAACATTTTTCTGTTAAATCAAATGCTCACGAGATATAACGGTATTTTGAAAATTTTGAAATTTAAAAAAATTCGAGAAAATGCGATGCAAAAATTTTGAAAAAATTTGCACTGTTTTCTTTTCATATAATTAAATAATTCGACAAAATTTTAATTTTTTCGAGAGTGGACAACTTTTTGACCGTTCGAAATGGTATGGAACGCCTCATATATAAATATAAACATAAAATTGAATATAACTACTAGAATGAGAAATGATTATGGCTATCACTAGAATACGAAAAATAATTCGAACAACGCAAATCCAAATCAAAAGACACAGAAGTTATTGCATTGCATCCTTAAAAAATGTAAAGAAAGAACGATCATCACAGACATAATAATAAAATATTTGTTTATCTTTATACATATATATGGTAACATAAAATTAAATATAACTAGCATGAGAAATAACTATGACTATGACTAGAATAGGAAAAATAATGCCAGCAACGCAAATCCAAATCGAGAGAGAGATGGAGAGAAAAGTTATTGCATCGCATCCTCAAATAAAATTGCAAGGAAAAGAAGATCATCACAGAGATAATAGAATAATTGTTAAGGGGTTAGGCCACAGTAACGGGTATAAAATCATGTGCGAATTTAACAATTTTTTTTTCCTATGAAAAAGTGATTTTCTCATAAAATTATTTACACATCTATTTAGTATGAATATCAAGCTGTTAGAAAATGTATATATTTTTTTCGATGTACAAAATGGCCGACTACTCGAAACTTCTCGAAACAGCTTACTTCCAATTGGCGCGACACGTAACTTCAACAATTTTCACTCGATTTACTTCAAATTTAAAAGTTATGTTCCTAATTGCATTTTGCAGAGAAGCACCTACGGAACTTCTGATTAATCGAAAACTTTTCATTTTATGAGCAGTTTATGAGCAGTTATAACGAAATTTTACACTGAAAATTCATTTCTTACGCGTTACCCCCACTTGTAGCGCAAAAAAGGTCTATTTCATGAATTTTTTTAAGAAAATTACAAAACTTTTTTAATCGATCAATATACCGTCTTAAAGAACACATCTTGAAGAACTTTCAGTAATTTTTTTATTGAAAAATATTACATTGTTTAGTGGCAAATGGCCGTCAATGAAATAATGTTTTTATATACACGGTTTGCGGTGACCAACATTGCAGCGAAGTGGATCATCTGAAAAAAAAATGCGGATGGATTTAGTCAAATATAAGTATAAACTAGTCTTTAAGCGAAGGATTTTAAAAAATATTCATTTTTCACAAAATGGCGGACAGTCAAAGTTAATGGTTCGATTTTAACGAAAAAAAAACGGCCGTTTTTTGGCTATAAAACGGCCATTTTTTTCGAAAAAAATCGAACGATTAAAGACTACATTTTTATGTATTAAATAAGCCTGCAAAATTTCAAGAAAATCGGTTCATTAGTGTTCGAGTAATCTTGGTCACCGACTTCAGAAATGCCATTTTGAGAAAAACGCGTTTAAAGTTTCAATTTCAGTTTACACGAAGAAAATATTTTTTTTTGTAAACTTACATAGAGTCATCTATTCCGGGCATTAAAAAAACTGCACTTCAAATTGCACTTCAAAAAATGCAATAAAAAAAAAAACGATTTTTTCAAAATCGCAAGTGGGGGTAACCCCTTAAGTTCAAATACCTACAAGTTTTGAATAAGACAATATTTTTTAAATTCCGTAAGTACTAGGTATTCTAATGTAGATTGACGAGAATTTTTGTTTTTTGTTCTAGGTAAAAAATTGTGGATGCTAAACGTCACGCCGCGTAGCGCCTAAAAAAAGATAACAAAAGAAAATATTAGTAATCGGCCATTTTGCACATCGAAAAAAATATACATTTTTTTTAACAGCTTGATATTCATACTAAATTGATGTCTAATTAATTTTATGAGTGAATTACTTTTTCATACGGAAAAAAATTGTTAAATTCACATTTGATTTACCCGTTACTGTGGCCTGACTCCTTAATTTTCATACACATACATAGTGACATAAAATTAAAAAAAAAACTACTAGAATGAAAAATAACTATGACTATGACTAGAACAGGAAAAACAATGCCAACAACGCAAATCTTGACCGAGAGAAAGAGACAAACAACCTACTGCATCGGATCCTCAACCAAAACTGCAACAAACGAAGAATCAGTGATTTTCGAGCATGCGAGCCAAGCACGAGCCGAATTAAGGGTAATTATTTTTTTCTCGTTGCTTTTTTTTCGGCCGCATTTCATAAATTTGCACGGCTGTCGATGTAATGGGACGATTGAACGAGAAAACCGCGCGGCCGCGCGGGCTACCGGAATTCCATCGATATAAAAGGTGTGCGCGCGTGCGTGTATACACAGCGTCGCCGTTGCGAGAGTTGTATATTTGAGGAGCGAGGAACTCTGCGAGGCGACGGCCCGCGCGCCGTCGTCCTCGTCGTCGTCTCGACCCCCAGGCCAACGCAACTTCCGCGGTTACTAGCTGGGTGGTCCGATCGAAGTTTTGCCCGCGAGAGAGAGTCGCACGTCGTGCACACTTGCACAGGACGACCTCACGGTTACACACGCTTGTCGGGACACACTCGCCCGAGGAACCGAGATACTCGGCCTATTAGTCCAGTAAAGGAGACGAAAACCCAGCACTTTTAGCGTAGAATATGAATTTTTGACTGAAGGTAATTGTTGATGACATTTAAACTTGTAATTAATAATAATAATATCTTGAAATTAAAGGTAATTAATTGTTGATAAATTTTGCCCCTCAACTCGCCCCAACCCTAAGAAGTAAGGGTTGAAAACTTAAAAATCGCCGTATCTCGATAATTAATAGCCCGATGAAAAAATGTTTCAAACAAAAGTTGTTTGGAATAATAAAATACGTATAAAGTTGTCTGATGTCCAATCCCCTATCTTTGAAAATAGCGGCACAAAAATACGAGAGCACCACTGATTTTCGAAACGTTTTTGTGCCGCTAATTTCAAAGATAGGGAGTTGGATGTCAGATAACTTTAAACGAATTTTATTATTCCAAACAACTTTTGTTTGAAACATTTTTTCGTCGGACTATTAGTTATCGAGATACGGCGATTTTTAAGTTTTCAACCCCTATTTCTTAGGGTTGGGGCGAGTCGAGGGGCAACGTTTTATTGGGGGTTACTTTCAGTATGCAACCATCTATCTTCGGTCAAAAATTCATATTCTACGTTAAAAAGAGCTGGGTTCCACATATACACTACCGGCCCAAAGTTTGGGTACTCTAGTCGAATTTTCTTACCGCACTAAAAGTCCGATAGCGGGCTCAAAAATAAAGATAATTGAATTTCCCAAGTGGCGTTTTAAAGAGGACAAATTTCCCTTTATTTTGCTTTTTAACAAAATTCTCTAGGATTTTTTTTCATCCTCGTACGCACTTTTCAACGTGGCCATTTTTCGGCTGACTTTCGGCCGTCGAAAATTGACTGCAAAGTTTGTGGAAAAAAATGTCCTCGGTTTTTTCCATGGTAAACTTAAAAAGGATATCAAAACCGACATTTTTGCTTTTTAGAAAGTCTTGGACGATATTTTCCGCCCCAGCATTGCATTTTTAACTAAGAAAGAAGTTTTAGAAAAAAAACCGTCATCGAATAACTTTAGGGTTTCAGAGGAAATGTCACCGACGTTTCCAAGAGGACAAATTTACCTTTACTTTACTTTTTTAGAAAATTTTCTACGATTTTTTTTCGCCCTGGTGCGCACTTTTGAACGTGGCCATTTTTCGGCTATTCTTTGGCCGTTGGAAATGAACTGCAAAGTTTGTGGAAAAAAAATTCCTCGGTTTTTTCCATGGTAAACTTAGAAAGGATCTCATTACCGCCATTTTTGTTTATTTAGAAAGTCTCGGACCATTTTTTTCGCCCCAACATTGCATTTTTAGCTATAAAAGACATATTTTAGAAAAAAGACGTCATCGAAGAAGCTGAGGGTTTTAGAGGAAATGTCAAGAGGGTAAAAAGTTGCACGGATTTACACTGGAGTGGCTAGAATTTTTTCAGAATTTTTTCTGGACATTTTTTTACACCATTTTTTATTGGAACTTTGATGAGTGCGTGTGCGTGTGCGTGTGTGTGTGTGTGTGTGTGTGTGTGTGTGTGTGTGTGTGTGTGTGTGTGTGGTGTGTGTGTGTGTGTGTGTGTGTGTGTGCGCGCGCGCGCGCGCGCGCGTGGTGTGTGTGTGTGTGTGTGTGTGTGTGTGTGTGTGTGTGTGTGTGTATACACTCGTGCACGCCGTGTTATCCGAGGCCCGCGGTAACGTGTTATTCCCCGTGGATAATGACTGCCCGCACACGCGTAAACACACGTGGGACATATACACGAGCCCAAACATGTGGATATTCCAGCGTGTATCCACATGCCTCGAATATGGCCTGCAGCAATCCACCAGCAACGGAATTACGTGTTGCGAACATCTCTCCCTCTTTTTTAATTTAATTTATTTTTCAAACTCCGCAGTACATTTTTCCC
>OX101783.1:70731629-70786629 GCA_944452715.1 Ophion slaviceki
AGATGATTTTTTCTATATATTTATTTATTTGTTCATTAGAAAGTATTAAAATTGTTTTTTTTTATCGAAAATACAACTTATTTTTCACAGCGTTCCATGTTTGTAATGCTCAAATTTTTTTAAACGTTTTTCGTCACATAAATTTTATTATTATACTGAAATCACATTTTTTTATTTGTCCTTTGAGATCAACCGGGATGCCTGAACTTCGTACACCGATTGGCCATGCAGCACCGGCGGCAGTTTCAATAATAATAACTTCATTTTTCATCAACATTTTTGAATTAAAAAAAATCAAACTTAGCAAGACAATGTATAAATTGTGTATTGAGTCCCGACCTCAGCAGCCCAATAATCTCGTCAGAAAAGTATATTACAAATCGACCTGTTCTCTGGGGTCTAAACTTATGTAGATCCGTAGAGGATGTATAGATCTACACACACATATATACGCCCGTACACATTGGGATGACGCAAAAAAACGTCATGTCTTATTCTTCGTTCCTATAGCATTTAATATTAATATAGGACAACTGAAAGAATCTCCCGTGCGAAATTTCGACGCGGTTAGGACGGTATTGCAGAACTCGTACTTTTTGGCTACGAGCCGGCGCAGACTACCGCCAGATGTAGCAACCGTATGCTACTCACCTACAGCAAAAAGCAGAGGCCCAATACGCGACGCATGGAGGAGTCCAAGCTCGGCATTTTACCTCGTTCCCAAAATCACGAATATTAAGAGTGGCGCTGCGGTCTTTCGAAGGTAATATACCGGGTGTCCCATTTTAATCTTACACCTGATTTATCTCGAAAAATACTGCTCCAATCAAGTATTGAATATAATTAAACTTTTAAGGTTCAAAGGGGGATGTTAAAAAATCTTTTTTGGTCCGAAATTCAAAATAGCGACGTTAAGATAACCGATATGTTTTTTACAATGGGATCCTCAATTCTTTCCACCAAAACACTTATCAGGCCAAAACTAACAACGTTTGTAGGAAAAGTTTCTCAATAACGTTTATTATTTTTAGGTTAGAATAGCATTTCTCAGCCGAAGTGACGAGCCACGGAGAACGTAATCCTTGTTTGGGTTTGTTTGGGTTATCGAATAAACCCAAACAAACGCAACAAACTCACACACACACACGTATACTTAGTACACTAGGAATGTTGAAGACCTCATGGTACATTCTGGATAGCGCTAAAATAGTATAATATGGTATTCTAACCAAAAAATTATGAACCTTATCAAAAAACTTTTCCTACAAAAGTTGATAGTTTTGGCGTGGAAAATGTTTTGGTGAAAAAAATCATGATCCCATTGAAAAAAACATGCCGGCCATCTTAACGGCGCCATTTAACATTTCGGAATTAGGAAAACACGTGGAATTGGTTTGCACCGTTTTAAAAATTGGCCTATGTAAAGGGTGTCTCAAAATGACGTGACATTTTAAATTGCGCGCCATTTTTTTCGTGGCGAACATGGAGCACTAATCTTTAACAACTGGCATCAGGTAGTATTGACGTTTAGTCATGGAGAATAACACGATTGAGCAACGCATAGAAATTGTTATTTGCTGCATTGTTACTGCATAGTTTTTGCAGACGAAGTTTCACGGTCGTGTTATCTCGCGCCGCGGCGATGTCAATTGGCCACCAAGATCGTGCAGTCTTGGTGACGCCATTGGACTTCTTTCTTTGGGCTTTACTGAAAGAAAAAGTCAGGGAGTATATACTAAAGGAATCCGAACTCTAATGGGCGGGATAGAGGAAAAGTGGTACGCGTATCTGCTGGATTTAAGTAGTACTTGATTTAGCCACCCAGCAGCGCTGGGTAGCAGCTGATGACGGATAGCGCAATGAAGGTAGCCACGTGTGAGAGAGATGAAACGAGATTGTTGATTTTAGTAAACATAGGCAGCCATATTGAATTATGACTGGATGAAGGTTGATATAAAAAATAAAAAGAAAATGATGAGTAATTATGCCGTAGAATTGCCCTAGGTGAAGCTCAAACTCACGATTGTGGATTTGCCATTGAATTGTAATTGTCAATGGCGTTTTTGAAACTCACTTATTAATGTGGTATTTGTCATTATTTTCTCCTTTTTTCCCATAAATATGATTGGCGTTTGTGGTCGATTAATCGGTAATAGAAATAGTCACACTTGATATTTTTGTTCAAGGGATGTGCCTATATTTCAGCTCGCGTTTTGATTTTTGCTACGAATGAAAGCTGCCAGTTTTTCTAAGACCGTTACTAGCCTGATGAAAAATCTTTATTCGGTACAAGAAACATTACTGAAAAAAGTGGTTCAGCATATTCCGTTCAGAATGCACCAAGTGCCATCACTTGGACACAATATTGCAATGTCTCCATGTTTAAATATGTATCGTTTATAGTTTATAAAAAATTTTGTTACAATTCGGTGGAAACATATTGCAATGGTTTTTTTTCAAACTTTCCCGTGTGACATGAAAAGATGATGTGAAAAAAATAGGAGTAACGACGGCTATGTCGCAAACTCAACTTTTTACACCAAAAATGAACATTCACGATGTTTCTCAATGTAACATGTATGTCGACGATTAGATTCAGAATTTGTTATAAATAATCACCAGTAATCACTATCGTCTAGTTCGCTTGCGCATGAGCATCGGGCGTTTGAATATTCAGTTTTTGGTTATGTTCTTGTTCACTCAATGGAATGAAGTTTGTCGCGATTTACCCCCACCACCGAAGCATCAGCCATCACCGGCGTCACATAGTGGCCGCAATGGGAACTGTGTTTTCCAGCAGATTCGCATACCATGTCCGTAGTACATAGTTCGGACTCCTTTATTATAGTCTCCATGGAAAAAGTGTATGCCAATGATCATGGAGCTGGCATCTTTTGGAATTTTTGTTACACGAATTGTCCGCTGTTTGTAGTGTCCTACTCTGCCACTCGCAGCGCTGGTTGTTCTCGAACAATCCTAATGCGTGCTCAGGGACTATGTATATATACACACGCACACATATAATCGGGCAATACCCATATAACACCATCAATGCGCGCTGATGGTTTCACATGGTGTATTTCTATGCACATACACAATTTATTATACTACCATTGTTGTCTCATTAATTTATCTATTATTCATGAATTTTCGATTGCTATAACTCTATTGTCTAATGATCGTGCCAACAAACAATCATGAAGATAAATATGGAAACGGAACTATTTGATACCAAATTATAACTGTCTCAAAAGGTCATTACTAAATTTTAGTTTTAAGGCTTTCACGGCTCTTTATGTAATGAGAAGAGTATGTGGCTTCCGGATGGAGGCCGTGTTGAGGATCAGCGTTGTGCCGACGTTTCGCAAACGTTACAGACTGCATCATCAGGGCTGAGAGCTCCGATACTGAAGCTCTCGTGTCTTAGGTATTCCTTATATAGTTGCACTTTGGGCCATAAAGTTTACCGGAAGCCAACGCATACGGATAGATACCTCTACGCTACGTCCCATCACCACCCTTCCCAAAAACAGTCGGTCATAAGCTCTCTGGTCTACAGAGCTCTAGCAATCTCCGAACTAGACTCCCTGGAGGTTGAACTAGAACACCTACGAAAAGCTTTAGGAGACAATGGCTTCAAGCCAGGCAACATCGAAAGAACGATCAAAAATCTAAAAAGAAAAATAGCTGATCCGAAAACGGTTACAGCACCTGATGGAGAGAATGAAGGACAAATAACTGCAACAACTTCCCTTCCATACCTTCAGGGCATAACCGATCGCATAGGCAGGGTCCTTGGAAAACATAACGTGCGAGTCATCTTCAAACCTCAAAAGAAACTAGCACAAGTGATTCCGAGTGCAAAAGACCAAAGACCACCATTAAGTGCACCAGGAGTATACAAAATACCCTGCTCATGCGGTAAAGTGTACATAGGGGAAACCGGAAGGAAGATCAGTACACGGATCAAAGAACACCAACGGTGTATCAAATATGGCCATATTACACAATCAGTGCTGGCCGAACATTGGATGGAGACTGGTCATGCCATCCAGTTCGACAAAGCCCAAAGTCTGGCCCCATCAAACAGCTATTTTTCCAGGAAACACCGAGAAGGCTTGGAAATCCGAAAACATCCGGACAATCTAAACAGAGATGGAGGATATCACGTCAATCCTATTTGGCACACCGTCCTCCCGGTTTTTCAATTGACCAGCTGATCAATTAAAACATCTGATTGGCTGGTGCAGCGATCTGGAACGATGACTGCAACTATATAAGGAATACCTGAGATACGAGAGCTTCAGTATCGGAGCTCTCAGCCCTGATGATGCAGACTGTAACGTTTGCGAAACGTCGGCACAACGCTGATCCTCAACACGGCATCCATCCGGAAGCCACATACTCTTCTCAGGTCATTGCTAAATCTAAAAAAAGAGCTCCTGCTTTCGTCCTGCTTAAAATGTTTTTCATACACCACTCTTCCAGCGTTTACACCGCGGGCTGGCATCTTTCAGAATTTTTGCTACGCAAAATATCCTCTGTTTGTAGTGTCCTACTCTGCCACTCGTAGCCGCTAGTTGTTCTCGAACAATCCTGATGCCCGCGCAGGGGCTATGCATATATACACACACGCACACATATAATTCGAAGCTTTCCATAGCTTCGAATGCGAAGATCGGCTAGTACGGTGAAAAATGCACCTTTCCAGGATTACGCGGGTACCCTGAGGTACACCCGTGCACAACACACGGCATTAGGGCACGGGTATAAATAACTTAGGTAATTTCGTCAACTCCGCACTGCGGCTTAAACTCCAAACGTCAAAATAGTCGTATTCGGCATCGGGGTGGTTAAGTACGCCGCGCGGACCTCGCGCGTGCGCAATAAGAATGTTGTCAGTGACCTACTAGCGCCACGGGGAGAGGTAGAACTAAATAAAGTGGTCAAAAAGCGTAGCATTTTTATACATGGTAAGGGATAGGAGGTACCAGCCCCCTGGTTTACACTATCATTATTTATAGCCTCTTTCCATAGTCTTCGAATGCTAAGGTCGGCTGGTACGGTGAAAAAAGGCACCTTTTCAGGATTATACGGGTACCCTGAGGTACAACCGCGCACAATACACAGCATTAGTACACGAGTGTAAGTAATTTCAGTGATTGAATCAATTCCGCACCTCGACTTCAACTGCAAACGTCAAAATCACGGGTCAAAACAGTCGTATTTGTCGTTGCGGTTGTTATGAACGTTATGTACGCAGTGCGGGCCTCGCGCCTGCGCAATAAGAATATTGTCCGTAACCTACCAGCGCCACGGGGAGAGGTAGAACTAAATAAAGCGATCGAAAAGCGTAGCATTTTTATATACGGTAAGGGATAGGAGGTGGCAGTCCCCTGGCCAATGATCTACGGACCATTCCGGAGCTCAGGGACGCAATTGGACGCGCCATTAAGGCCTTAGGCCACAGTAACGGGTATAAAATCATGTGCGAATTTAACAATTTTTTTTTTCCTACGAAAAAGTGATTCACTCATGAAATTAATTACACATCTATTTAGTATGAATATCAAGCTGTTAGAATTTTTTTCCGCTGTACAAAATGGCCGACTACTCGAAACTTCTCGAAACAGCTTTTATCCAATTGGCGTGACAAATAACTTCAACAATTTTCACTCGATTTACTTCAAATTTAAAAGTTATGTTCCTAATTGCATTTCGCAGAGAAGTACGTACGGAATTTCTGATTAATCGAAAACTTTTCATTTTATGAGCAGTTTATGAGCAGTTATAACGAAATTTTTCACTGAAAAATCATGTCTTAAGTTCAAATATCTGCAACTTTTGAATAAAGCAATATTTTTTAAATTCCGTACGTACTTCTCTAGGTATTCTAATATAGATTGACGAGAATTTTTGTGTTTTGTTCTAGGTAAAAAATTGTGGAAGCTAAATGTCACGTCGCGGAGCGCCTAAAAAAAGATAACAAAAAAAAATATTAGTAGTCGGCCATTTTGTACATCGAAAAAAATATATGTATTTTTTCTAACAGCTTGATATTCATACTAAATCGATGTGTAATTAATTTTACAAGTGAATCACTTCTTCGTACGAAAAAAATGGTTAAATTCGCACATGATTTTATACTCGTTACTGTGGCCTACGGCCTTAAGGGGTTACCCCCACTTGCGATTTTGAAAAAATCGATTGTTTTTTATTGCATTTTTTTGAAGTATAAGTATCCGGGCCCATACTTCTGTATGGGCCCGGAATAGATGACTCTATGTAAGTTTACAAAAAAAATATTTTCTTCGTGTAAACTGAAATTGAAACTTTAAACGCGTTTTTCTCAAAATGGCATTTCTGAAGTCGGTGACCAAGATTACTCGAACACTAATGAACCGATCTTCTTGAAATTTTGCAGGCTTATTTAATACATAAAAATGTAGTCTTTAATCGTTCGATTTTTTTTTCGAAAAAAAATGGCCGTTTTATAGCCAATAAACGGCCGTTTTTTTTTTTTCGTTAACGTCGAACCATTAACTTTGACTGTCCGCCATTTTGTGAAAAATGAATATTTTTTAAAATCCTTCGATTAAAGACTCGTTTATACTTATATTTGACTAAATCCATCCGCATTTTTTTTTCAGATGATCCACTTCGCCGCATTGTTGGTCACCGCAAACCGTGTACATAAAAACATAATTTCATTGACGGCCATTTGCCACTAAACAATGTAATATTTTTCAATAAAAAAATTACTGAAAGTTCTTCAAGATGTGTTCTTTAAGATGGCATATTGATCGATTAAAAAAGTTTTGTAGTTTTCTTTTAAAAAATTCATGAAAAAGGCGTTTTTTTGCGATACAAGTGGGGGTAACGTCTTAATAAAATTAGTCCGCAATTATGCCAAAATGTTATTGGAAATTGCGTCAAAAGAGTGAACGTTTGCGAACAGGAACGAGGCGGCCATTTATCGAATATTGTGTTCCACACATAACCTCCACATGTGTACGTTACATTAAAATAAAAATATTCGTGCTCTTCAAACAAACAATAAGTTTTCTTAATAAACAAAATTGTCAGGTCATTTCGAGACACCCTTTAGGTTTCACTTTTCGCGTGATTCTTGGACCACATTTTTGCCGTGGTCCCGAAGAAAAGAAAAAGCGTTTCTCTGCATCACCGTAACAAATGTGGGTGCGTGTGCGTGCAACGAGAGATACACGTATCCGTAAATGGTAAATAAATAAATACGCGATACACGAACCCGGCTGCGCTATACACGCGACCGCATGATATAATAACGCGGGATACATAAATATAGACTTATGTATGTACAAAGTACAGAATCGCCGAGCATCCAACGACGATGCAACGCTAAGCCCGAGTCTCTGTATGAAATTAATATATCCGAGGTACACGGAATAATTCGAATAGCAGAATTCACCAGTAGAATGCACAAGGACAAAAAAGAAACGTTCTCGACGTTCATCATCGTTGGACTATGAGAGAGAAGCGCGCTTTTACGTTTTTTTTTACCGGTCAAGAAATCCAGGAGCACGGCTCGGTCGTAAATTACGACTACGCGGAGCTCTCTTGGGTGCAGCCGCGGATCACGCGGAAATAAATATCGACAACAAAAGAGGAAGAAAAAAAACAGAGAGATACGTAAGACTCGAGAATCCAGCTCGTCCTCTCTAAACTCTGTTTAAACTCGCTTGTAAGGCGTTGGATGGAAATACAAAGGCGAAGCTTGTTTATTGCCACATTTTCGTTGACTCGTCTTGTTCGACCTTTTTTTACCCTCCTATCGAAATTATATACGTTTTTATGAGGAATGTTAAATATACACTGGCATTTCTACACGCGTGACGTCCCCCCCTCCAGCCTTGACCGTATCCTTTTTTTCATCCTTTTTTCCCCTTTCCTTCATTTTTTCCTGGACCCAGGATTCTGAGAAACCCGCGCGGAGATATACCTCGACGCTTCTTCTTCTGCTCTTGGGCCACCCACGCGTGTAGGGTTTCGTTTTTTCTGTTGACGTCGCACGTGTACGAGTACCTACGCCCTTTTCTTTCTCCAGAGGACCTACGCACCTAAACTTGCCGTATCAGATAGACAAGACGCGCTTCGCAGTCGTAAATCGAATGGTCACCAATGGCGTAATATACGTGTAATAGTCCAATAAAAGAGACGAAAACCTACACTGAGAAAAAAAAAAGAAATTGAATCAAAAAAATATATTGGGTGTTTCAAATAAATGTCTGATCGCGGAGTCCCATGTAGGGTGATCGGTAGTGGCCAACGATTGGCCGATGGTCGACGCCGAGCTTGCCAACATTGGCACTCGAGCTTGGCCCGATCATCGACCGAGCCTCGGATGATAAGAGCGGCCCGATATTCGCAATCAATATTGGCCCTAGAATGGCTTATGAGAATCGGCCGAGCATCGCGTTCAGGAGTTTATTCGAAAAGCGGCCAACAATAAGTCCCCGTCAAGATTGCCATCATTGGCACTCGAGCTTGGCCCGATTATCAACCGAGTCTTGGCGGATAATTGTGACCCGATATAGAGCACCAAAATTGGTCCTGCACTGCCATCAAATGTATATATATATTTTGTATTGTAATTCGTCATTACTTGGTCCTTTGAAACGATTAGTTCGAAGAAAATATTTCACCTATGTGGGACTCGAACCTTGAACCTGCCTACTCATAGCTACGCACGCTGCCCCTATGCTACCGAGTGCTTGTAACATCTGAATCGCAGATATGGCATAAGAGACCAAATGGATTCTCATCATTAATTGTATCACATAAACTATATCAATTAGTTAATATCATTGTGATAATTAGAGAGTTTTATCGAATGACATGTTATAGAATTTTCAAACATAACCTATATATATATATATATATATATATGGATGTATGTATAACTCCTCTCTCTCCACCCTCTCTACCACCACAACCCTTTGATATGTGTGTTGCAATAAAGACAGGCCATTGGTTCATTAGTTCAAGTGTAATTTGAATAAATAAATATATTTAAAATGAATAATTCCAATAATGGAATGCAATAGGAAAAATTTGATTTCACGAAAAATCTAGTTGATTCAAATAAAAAATAAATAAATAGACGCGGTTAGTTAATATCAATAGAATTTGTCTGTCAGTGTAGGATGGTTCATAAAAATCGGCAGAGTATCGCGTATGAGCTCGTTCGAGAATCGGCCAACAATGAGTGCATTGATTTGGTAGTATATTTGTTAAGAGTAATGTCCAATGGACTCGTAAAAACTATTTATCTCGACTCTCAATGACTTCGACGCGAAACAATGAATCGTCAATATACGAATTGCGGTTTGATTATGCGTTACTCGGCCGAACATTGGCCTTGTATCGGCGAACCAACGTTGGCGAGTCTATACTTCACCAAACATCGTCCTCGTATCGACAAGCCAATCATTAGCGAGTCTATATTTTGCCGAACATTGGTCTCGTATCGGCAAACCAATGATTGGCGAGTCTATACTTCATCAAACATCGGCTTCATATCGATAAACCAATAAAGAACGAGTCTATACTTCGCCGAACATTGGCCGCGTATCGGCAAACCAATGATTGGCGAGTCTATACTTCGCCAAACATCGGCCTCGTATCGACAAGCCAATGATTAGCGAGTTTATATTTGGCCGAACATTGGCCTCGTATCGGCAAACCAATGTTGGCTAGTCAATACTCAGCCGAGCATTGGCGTACAATTGGGTAATCGATTATCGCCCCGCCAACGTTGGTCCAAGTATTGGCCGTTACGGTTCGATTGGCGAAACCTACATGGGGTGCCACCTTTTTTTCCAAATCGTTTGTGCATGATGACACGATGCTCCTCGATTTTTTTCCACCCTGTGGGCCTTCGTCGGGAAATTCTATTGAAGGGCAAAGATTTTTCGATGATCGCGGATTGTGGCTAAACTATATCTCGCAGACCGATGAATCTTGCACGATTCTCTTGGGGTTTGGCTCCTTTACATCGTGTACGAGTTTCAAACCGATATGTTGATAAACACCCGATTGCGGTTGCAAAAACGAAATGGAGAATTTTCATTTTCATTTGCCATTAACTGATTAATTAACAATGTTAGCACTTTTTTTTTCAGGACCTTTTTTACAGAGGACGTTATGATGAACAAATTTTATTCGAACCTTTTTTCGATAGAACGCGTTCCAAAAAAATTATCTAGAAAATATCCATTTTTTAATTTTCAATAATCTTTTACTGCTAAAATATACCTCGGAAATGTCCGAAAACTCAGGACTATATTCTTGTAGGTCCAAACAACGTATAAAAAAATGGGCCAGAGGGTGGGCCTCTTGAATAGGAATGCTAAGGTGACTGGACTAACCAATGATATCGGATCAATGATTTTTTTCTCAGTGCAGCACTTTTTGGCGTAGAATATGAATTTTTGACTGAAGGTAGATGGTTGCATACTGAAAGTAACCCCAATGAAATGTTGCCCCTCAACTCGCCCCAACCCTAAGAAATAGGGGTTGAAAACTTAAAAATCTCCGTATCTCGATAACTAATAGCCCGATCAAAAAATGTTCCAAACACAAGTTGTTTGGCATAATAAAATACGTATAAAGTTATCCGACGTCCAACCCCCTATCTTCGAAAATAGCGGCACTGAAAAACGCGTTTAAAAGTTCAAATACGATTTACACAAAGAAAAAGGTGACCATTAGTCAGCTACGCCGAGTCCATATAACACGCACACATCTTTTGCCTTTTCGGCAAAAAACAATTTTCCGATTTCTTGGACCTGTTCAAACACTAGTCAATGCTAATCTCTCCTAGAGTTTTACTGCGATTGAATTAAGGCGTTACCCCCACTTGTGGCGCAAAAAAGGCCTTTTTCATGAATTTTTTTAAAGAAAACTACAAAACTTTTTTAATCGGTCAATATACCATCTTAAAGAACACATCTTGAAGAACTTTCAGTAATTTTTTCATTGAAAAATATTACATTGTTTAGTGGCAAATAGCCGTCAATGAAATAATGTTTTTATATACACGGTTTGCGGTGACCAACATTGCGGCGAAGTGGATCATCTGAAAAAAAAATGCGGATGGATTTAGTCAAATATAAGTATAAACTAGTCTTTAATCGAAGGATTTTAAAAAATATTCATTTTTCACAAAATGGCGGACAGTCAAAGTTAATGGTTCGATTTAAACCAAAAAAAAACGGCCGTTTTTTGGCTATAAAACGGCCATTTTTTTCGAAAAAAAATCGAACGATTAAAGACTACATTTTTATGTATTAAATAAGCCTGCAAAATTTCAAGAAGATCGGTTCATTAGTGTTCGAGTAATCTTGGTCACCGACTTCAGAAATGCCATTTTGAGAAAAACGCGTTTAAAGTTTCAATTTCAGTTTACACGAAGAAAATATTTTTTTTGTAAACTTACATAGAGTCATCTATTCCGGGCGTCAAAAAAAACTGCACTTCTAAGTGCACTTCAAAAAAATGCAATAAAAAAAATCGATTTTTTCAAAATCGCAAGTGGGGTTAACCCCTTAACACTTTGGGAGAACATTCAAGACATATTGCACTATTAGATGATAACATTTATAAAAATGGATTTTTTGAAATTTCAAAACCCACGTAACCCCTTAAGATGATCATCAGTAGCGAGGAATAGATGAAAATGGCCGAACGCGGATTGTGTCACAGAAAACGCCACAACGAACGCCCTCGTGAGTCCGACCCTCTAATTATGAGAATAGCCGATAGACCTGCGCAGGAAACTGATATTTCGGTAACCCTAAACCGCCACTCGGAATTCGAAGCTATTACTAATACTCGGCTTACTTTCGGGACGAAGTGGTATATACGAAAGAAAAGTTTTGGGTCAGGTGTATTCGGCATTTTTACAAGGTTACTGTATAATAATACATTTACGATTCTATGCGCCCGACGACAATGTCGTTGGCCCAGAGTTTCCGCAACCGAACTCGAAAAAAATGGTCGGCAGAGAGTCTGCCTTTCGACGAAATGGAAGATTGCCCACTTCCGCGTTCGACGAGCGCCACTTTGTAAACCGAAAAATCTTATTTATTTACGATTTGGCAAACTGAGCGCTGGTAAATCGACAACGGATAGTGAATCCGCAAAATGGATGCACCGAGGAAAACAAAATGGCTGCCACGATGCGCAGCACGGATGCGCAGTGTACACAATTGTCGTTCGTTTCTCGTTTTCGAAACGATGTGGGCGGAAAACGCTTCACAACTAAATGCGCGTAAGAAAAAAAAGGTTTGAAGCTGGATAATCTCGAAATTACGAGCAATATAATGGTGTGCGAAAAAAATACAAGACGTTGTAAGTGCGCGAATAATGAGGCTGTATTCAAATCGTGCTTGCACATTTCACCGTTGGATATTACGCTGATGTTTGGTTACACAGTTAACCGCTAGGTGTCGCCGTAAGGTACTTTTGTGAGTTTCACTTGCCGTCATCGAGCGCGAATTTCAAATATCGAACTGAAACTAGTCTCATCTGGGATGCGATCGATTCCAAAATTGACGCGTGCTTGCATTCGAGGGCATTTTGTTCTATAGCATGTTAATCTGGAACGCCTTTACGTGCACTGGATAACCGTAGTATAATAATCAAACCTGACGGTGCCGAATAAAAAATGAGGAAGGCGTATGGGTGGTCAAACGTTATCGAACAACATAGTAAGGGAAATAACAAGAACACGACGGAAGAGGCAATCGTAGTATCGTATATCGACCATCAGGGGGCGGCAGCGTCAATCTTGTTGTCGAGATAAAGTTTCTTGTAGCTGCCGGTAGGATCGTACTTTGCCTCGAGACGCGACCAATCTTCAGCTTCATTGTCGATCAAATGCTGAGCCAACTTGTCGGCAATCATTTTTTGCGCTTCGCTGCACGATGCACATGCGTTTGTCAATGCGTCCGGTAGGTTTTCTATGGAATGCGTATTAACGACGAATAATGGTTAAGATAATATTAAAAGCGACGGTGCATCGGGGAATTAATATTAAAAACCTACCAAGTGCGTGGAACACGCGTGAAGTAGGATTGCGTATTCATTTCGTGGGCAATCATTCAAAGCGTCTATATTTAACTACAGGGTGTCCGATAGGAAGTTGCTAAAACTAAATAAGTGTCTCTTCCCTCCATGAATTCAATAGGGGTCCCTTTTTCTTAGGCGCATACCTGAGGCCCCGCAGTTTTATTCCAGCCGTGGTTGAAGCAAGTACGCGCGCGTCAAAATGAGTGAGCTCACCACGGAAGAAAAAGTATATCTTATTGAGTGCTTCTTCTCGAGGGGAAAAATTTATAGTAATGCGTATAGAGGGTTTCGTACTAAGTTTGGAACTCATAGAGTTGCCAGCGAAAACACTCTGAAAAGGTAAGAATTTAATATTTATTCAAATTCATCTATCACACAACTTGTGTTTCAATTCAATTAAACTGCATTGAAGTAATTTTACGTTAATTTTTGTAGGATAATCGATAACTTCGTGAAGTATGGTACGCTCCAGGACCGTAGACACGAGTTGCCAGGTCCATCTGTTACGGTGACTACACCAGAGAAGATCAACGAAGTTGAGAATTATTTCAAACAAAATCCAAATGATTCGATTCGGAAAGCTGCTCAAGCATTAAAAATAACCAAATCATCATTACACAACATTTTGAAATATTTTTTAAAGTTTCATCCGTATAAAATAAGCACTCGTCAATTGTTAACGGAACATGCCATGACGAAACGCATCGAATTTTGTAACACTATTACGGGAATGTTTGAAGCCGAAGAACTTAATGAGAAATTTATTATTTATTCCGATGAAGCACATTTTTGGATGAATGGGTACGTAAACAAGCAAAATTACCGGTTTTGGGGAACGGAAAATCCCAACATATCGCTAGCGAAGTCCCTTCATCCACAGAAAGTAACGGCATGGGCAGCGATTTCAGTAAAAAGAATTTATTTGCAATTCTTGGAATCTACGGTAACAGGAGAGAGTTACAAACAGCTTTTGGAAACGAAATTCTTCCCTTATGCAAAAAAGAGGGGACTGGTGAAAAAATGTTTACTTCATGCAAGATGGAGCGACGCCGCACCGGACTCATGAGGTGTTTGAAGCTATTCATCGCGTATATGGGACTCGAGTAATCGGTCTGGGGTACCCTAAATTTGCTCAAGGCGGACTAGAATGGCCTCCGTACTCACCGGACCTGAACCCTTGTGATTTTTTCTTGTGGGGTTACATTAAAGATCATTGTTACGCTGAAAACCCCAGCACAGTAGAAGAACTGATTGCGGCCATCCAGGAAGTGGTTCGCGGCATTGCGAACGATATGTTGGACACAGTTTTTCACAGTTTTCAAAAGAGAATTGATTTTTGTGCACAATCTACCGGTTCACACTTCGAAAATATCTATCATTAATCACTGTACTTTTTCGTTATTTTTATAAGATGTAATAAATTGACATAACATATATTTGACTGGGTTTTATTTATGTGCGTTTAAAACTGCAGAGTTTCCTCTATTTAAAGCAATTTGGCTTTTCTGATTCTGTGCACGTGTTTTAAAATGACAGTCGATTAGTTTCAGCAACTTCCTATTGAACACCCTGTAATATCTAGTTATTACTATATATGCTGCGCCATAATCATGTAGAACATGATTTCGGTTTCATTTAAGGGGTTACGCTACTGTGAACATTTCTAAAAATCGGTTATCGCTTGAGGCAACTCAAATTGCACTTATTCAGTGTAAAAGTAGTTTAGGCTTGACCGACGCTTTTCCTCTTAAAATGTTTTTCATTAGTTGTTAACAATAATGCTGTCATTTTTACTCGAAAAATCGTTTGAAAAAATCAATTTTTTTATGATTGAAACATGATAACAAAAATAGCTTGGTCAAGTTGTAGGCAATATTATCTATTTAGTAACCATACCTCGATTGAGGATACCTACATACCACACTAGTGCGATTTGGGACGCTGCATTTTCAAAGTACTATTATTTTTGTATAAATAGTCCAAAAGTATTCGATAATCAGTGTTTCTTGGGGTAAAAATGTCCCAGGAATCCAATGGTAATGATCTCGAACGCGAAAAATAGTATTTATTTGGTGGAAATTCGTGAATATCAAAACAAACATTTACAGAGAGTCACGAACGAGACATTTTAGGTGGTGCAAAAAAGGAACTTGGATGGTAACCACGAGATAAAAAACGCAGATGTCAAATAAAAAATTAAAAAATCTGTTTTTTTTTACGATTGAAACACCATAACAAAAAAGCTCCGTCAAGCCTTAGCCAAAATGATCTACTCTAAAAGTAAAAGAAACTCTTTATTTTTGTTTCAGATCAATCGGGTGGCAAAAATCAAGTACATCGTGAGCCCCTCACGTTCAAAGGTCTTTCACGACGTTGTTTATAACTTCTTTAATGATTAATATTATTTAATGGTATTTGGTATCCAACTTTGTTAATATACATACAAATAAATGCCCAAACGATTTTCCAATCAACCTACTTATTTCTTCAAAATCAATTTCTTTAAATAACCCTACGTTGACACACTGGGTCATTTTGGCCCGGTCGAATTTTTAGTAAAACGCTTACTTTACCAAAATTGAACAGTTTCCAAAAGTTTCTGAAACGATTTAATTTGATATTTTTATAAATTGTAATTATGAAGACATATTAAGGGGTCTTCTCACTTTAGACGCTCAAAAAGGCTATTTTCATGATTTTTTTTTGATAGGTTTATATTATAGATATTGATATAAAAGTTGTTACACTTAATAAATACACTTTTAAAACACATTTAAAATTTATTTAAGTCACTATTTATAGACGAAAATGGTAGTTGAAAAAATGTCCTAAAAAATTGTAGGTCTGCGCTGTTGATGAAATCTCGGAGACGGATCATCCGAAACAAAAAATCAAACGGTTTTAGATTCAGTATGTTAATGGCTGTAGCGCATATCATATGATTTTTGATATATGCAAAAATAACAAAATGGCAGACATTTTTCGAAAAAAAACATGTTTTTTTACCGTTTTTGGCAAAAAATAGTAAATATCAAAATTTAAAATAATCCTTGACGCGCGTTATAGCTATAGTTGTAAAGAATATGTGGTTAAAACTTCATAAGGATCGGTTCAGTAGTTTCGAAGATTTTATTCAACAAGCCGTCGAAAAACGTTGTTTCGAGAAAAACCCGTTTAAAGTTTGTTTGGGTTACATAAATAAATCAAAACATTTTTTAAATGTATTTCGAGAGTGTATTTGTTAAGTGTAACAACTTTTATATCAATATCTATAATATAAACCTATCAAAAAGATTCACGAAAATCGTCTTTTTTGCCGTCTGAAGTGAGAAGACCTATTAACCTCTTAAGGCGGCCTCTAGTTTCTCGGGTCGAAAAAATCGATTTTTTTTTCATAAATCACATCTACAACATGTGTAGAAAATGTGTGCCAAAGGATTTTTCGATATTCGGAGTGGTTCACAAGTTACGGCCCTAGAACAGAGCCGGTATACGGAGCAGGTATACGGAGCAGGTATACTTTCAGACGCGTTTTTCTCGAAACACCATTTTTCGAAACGGTGACCACGATATTTCAAAAACTACTGCACCGATCTTGTTCAAATTTATACAGCATCTTTAATATGTTATAAGCCAGCGATTGAACTAGGATTATCATGATTGCTTCGATAGTTTATTTTGTACGAGCGAAAAACTTAAGAAAAAATGAGTAAAAAATAGAATGTAATTTTCAAAAGTGTATAAAAAAGTCAATTTTTGTAATTTAGAATTCACTCTAGTTCAATCGCTAGTCTTAAATATGAAGATTAAAATGCCGTTTGGTTTTTTGATTTCAGATAAGCAGAACAGCCGCAATCTTGGTCACCGTCAAGCACCTCTTTTACTTGATGTCTTCCTGTCGGCCACTATAACTTTTATTCTATTATATATTTTGACTTCAAAAAATTTGTACAGCTTATTTAAATGTTAATAAAGATTATGCAAAAACAATGAGATTGACGTAAAAAATTATTGAAAAAGCCGTAAAAAAACAGCCGAGAAACTAGAGGACCGCGTTAACCCTGCGTGACATATTGGGTCATTCCGACCCGAACGAATGTTAAGCAAAACGCTTACTTTAGCAAAATAGAAAATTTTTGACGATTTTATTTGACATTTTATGAATTGTAATGATGTATACATATTTACAAAAATATTATGAAAACATGGCAGATGGATGAAATACTATCCGGGTCAAATTGACCCAGTGTGTCAAAATCGTGGCCAAATATAAGTGTGTCAACGAAGGGTTAAACGAGTGGCTTTTTAACTTTGACCGGGGAACCTAAACAAATTATCGTCCATCGCCCGATGTTTGGTTAAATAAATATCGAACTATAAAAATTGATGGTACGGAAGTTATTTTTCGCACTGTCTGCAAATTGGTGAACTTTGGGCCAGAATGGAAATTAGGGAATTAGAAGTGCCTTCATACGAAATGTAGAGGAAACATCACACGAAACGTCAAAATTGTGATTGTAGAACGAAAAAAGAAACGGCAGGGTGGTAATAAAATTTCATTGCAAGAAAGATAAACTCACTTTTCAGCTCGTTAGCTTCCGGTACGCACGGTTTTTCGTCCAGTAGGCAACCCACGTAGCTTTTCAGGAGTCTTTCGCTCTTGATTATATCGTCGACGTTGATGCTGTCGTACTTGGTCGTGTACATTTTGTCCTCGGGCGTGCAAAGTACGACGCCCATCAAGGAGCCGTAAAAAATAATGTAAAGGTTCTTGCTCATCTCTGCTGTCGACTTTTGCTCTTCTGATGGAACGATTTTTTCGAACCGATCTTATATCCATATACCTGCATCCACGTACTGCGCTTTATTTGCTCGTTAATCGCGTGCACAATAAAATTGTACGAAATTGCCGTATCCAACGAGGTCGCGTTCTTTGTCAACTAGCGCTCACGAAACTTCGCATATCTCAATTGGCAGTGACACGTAAATGGGACAGGCATGTACGTCCCTTGCGTCATCGTTATCAATAATTCTCTTCTTCCCGGGAGAATTGTTTCTTTCAATTTCCTGCCCCAATCATAGCTGGTTACGGACAGCTTCTTCGAATTGTGTATAAAAAAAAACATTTACAAATTTGCAACTTTCGACGAGCCAATTTGGTGCTTCAAAGATACATTATTTTTCTCCTAGACTTAGGCATGTGGGCTAAATTATTCTGATTGTTCTTTTCACTCGAAAATTATGTGGTGGAACTTGGGGAAGTATTTCGTATCGGCATAATGGAGAAAGATAAATAGATATACAGGGTGTCCCATTTTAATCTTACACCTGAATTTTCTCGAAAAATATTGCTCGGACGAACTATTGTGTGGAACAAAACTTCTAGGGATTGAAGGGGGACGTTTGAAAAAAATTTATTTGAGGAGCCAAAATTCAAAATGGCGGCGTTACAAAGGCTGACATGTTTTTTTCAAACGGAAACATAACTTTTTTTTATTGCCAAAAAATTTGTCAGCTGAAAACTAAAAACTTTTGTTGAAAAAATTTTTTGATAAAGTTCGTAGTTTTCAAGTGAGAACATCATTTTCAATTATTTCAGATGTATCCAGGATTTGTGTGTGTGTGTGTGTGTGTATGTGTGTGTGTGTGTGTGCGTGCGTGTGGAACACTGTTGAAAACTTTGTTTTTTTTTTGTTTTTTTGTTTTCAAATTTGGACGATATTTCATGAGAAAATTTTGGAGGAAAATCGATGAAAAATAGGTTTTTTCCATTTTAATAGCGTTTGTGCCATTTTCAGGCCCAAAAACGTGTTTCTTTAAATCCTTGACGAACTTTGATCACGATGGGTAGAAAAACACACACACACACACACACACACACACACAAATCCTGGATACATCTGAAATAATTGAAAATGATGTTCTCACTTAAAAACTATGAACTTTATCAAAAAAATTTTTCAACAAAAGTTTTTAGTTTTCAGCTGACAAATTTTTTGGCAATAAAAAAAAGTTATGTTTCCGTTTGAAAAAAACATGTCAGCCTTTGTAACGCCGCCATTTTGAATTTTGGCTCCTCAAATAAATTTTTTTCAAACGTCCCCCTTCAATCCCTCGAAGTTTTGTTCCACACAATATTTCGTCCGAGCAATATTTTTCGAGAAAATTCAGGTGTAAGATTAAAATGGGACACCCTGTATAAAGTTTATTAATAAAAATACATTTAGTGTCGAAATATAGTATATAAATATAGAAAAATAATGAATAAGTCAAAATAGAGTAAAAATGTATAGTCGAAATTGGAAAATTTTCAGTCGAAACGCTGTCGAAACATTATTTTCTATTTATATCTATACATATAAAAGAACATGTCCTGACTGATTCATCAACGCCGAGCCAAAACCGCTGAAGCTGATTACATGAAATTTGGACAGTAGGTTGCTTTTGTGACGAAAGCACCCACTAAGAAGATTTTTCAAAATTCAACCCGTAAGGGGAGAAAAGGCGTGGCAAAGTTGATGTAGAAATTTTTTAATATCTGGTCGGATTTACTTGAAATTTGGTATTCGTGCTTCTTGACATATTTAATGAAACACGTATTTTAGCGTTTTTATAAATTCAACCCCTAAGGGGAGAAAAAGGGCGCAAAATTTGTATGTAAAATAAAAAAAAATCTCGTCAGAAGATTTACTTGAAACTTAATATTAAAGCTCTTCAACACAATTAATGAAACACGTATTTTAGCATTTTTCGAAATTCAACTCTTGAGAGGAGAAAAGGGGTGACAAAGTTTATATATACATTTTTTTTAATCTGGTCGGATTTACTTGAAATTTGGTATTCGTGCTTCTTGACATAATTAATGAAACACGTATTTCAGCGTTTTTAGAAATTCAACCCCTAAGGGGAGAAAAAGGGCGCAAAATTTGTATGTAAAATAAAAAAAATCTCGTCAGAAGATTTACTTGAAACTTAATATTAAAGCTCTTCAACACAATTAATGAAACACGTATTTTAGCGTTTTTCGAAATTCACCCCTTGAGAGGAGAAAAGGGGTGGCAAAGTTTATATATAATTTTTTTTTAATCTGTTCGGATTTACTGGAAATTTGGTATTCGTGCTTCGTGACACAATTAATGAAACACGTATTTCAGCGTTTTTAGAAATTCAACCCCTAAAGGGAGAAAAAGGGCGCAAAATTTGTATGTAAATAAAAAAATCTCATCAGAAGATTTGCTTGAAACTAAGTATTAAAGCTTTTCAACACAATTAAAAAAACACGTATTTTAGCGTTTTTCGACATTCAACACCTAAACGAAAGGGGGTGGCAAAGTTTGTAAGGAAAATTTATAAAATCGGGTCGAATTTACTTGAAACTTTGTATAACTGCTCCTAGACACAATTCATGAAATTTCAGCGTTTTTGGAAATTCAATGCTTAAGGGGAAAAGGGGGTAGCAAAGTTTGTATGGTAAAAGAGGTATCTGGTCAGATTTACTTGAAACTTAGTATTAATGCTCTTCAACACAGTTCTACGTGTTCCTTAAGGGGTATGCATAACCGTGGAGTTTTAAAAAATCGATTAAAAAAAAAGTTTATTTGGTTCAAAGATTTTATAAAAATTCCAAAAATTGACCAAGTTATGACGATTTTAGTGAGGCAGGTCAGAACGATCCGTTGCGTTACGGCTCTAGTGCTGCGCGGTGCATTGTATGGCTCCTACGGGCATTGATATGACTTTGTCCAGCCAGGCTGTTCGAATGTTATACGATGCAGGAAACGCAGTTTGAAGGTACGAAAAATAATTGTGATTTTATCTCCAGCAAGTAGTCCATACACCAAGGCACTTTCTAACAATTAAATTTTTCAAATAACAATTGGCACGAAAGAGTGCATTTCATGGATAGAAATTTTAAATAAAAGATGTTTGATTCTTTTACTAGGTCCATTAGTAATGGAGATATAAGCGACGAAAATTAATCGCATCACCTCTCACTCATCGGTTGGTCCCTTTCACTCATCGTTCCGTTTCTCTCGTAAAAATGTTCCTTGTTCATGTCTCCATTACTGATGGAGCTAACAAAAAAAAATGAAAGAGACTTTTTTTATTGTCAATTGAAAAAGAAACATCTCTAATTTCAAACTTCTTTCTACAAAATGCACTGTTTCGTCGCAATCGTCTTTATAATTAAATTGTTAAATAATTAATTGTTTATAACGAAAAAAACGATTCTAGAACAAAATAAATGTCCTATTCGTATTGCCCGTGCCCGAAACCATAAAGAATCACCGAAGATATTGAGCAGACCCAAACATTTATGCGAAAATTGTATACGGAAAAAGTGGATTTAGTACGTTTTCTTTTCTTGCGTTTATCTCGAAAGTATACTTTGCAATTTGGCGTACGTCGTATCTCAAAATTTAATCGTCTGATTTACTTCAAATTTGGACTGAACATATTTTATAACATATTCAATCGACAGACCGGATGATTTTTTCACATGTTCCTCCGTTTGTTAATAACCGTTTGAAGTCGTTATTTTTTGTCGAAAATCGACTTTTTTTTCAAAACAGTGCAATTTATTATTTTATGTTTATTATTATTTTATTTTATTACGTATTTATTATTTACGTATTATTATTTTATTAGTTACGTAATTTATTATTATTTAACGTAATTTTAAAATTACGAAAAATTATCCGGTGGGTTTGTAGCTCCACCATTGTACCAAAAGTATATTCTTCCATTTTTCTACTTTAGATGAATCTAGTTACCGGAATTATGTACGCGACCGAGCCTCGCGGAGGCAACAATCCTGAGAATATATGACAATGATTACTTTGTTTATATATATATTTTGCAATAAGAAGAAAAACGGTAACACGTCAAGACTATGTACTATCTGTGTGCGCAAAATCGACCTGCTGATCCTAATACCTGAGACGAAAAAAAATATTGAAATTTTTGAAGAAATTTTTTAAATTGAAATTGAAATTTTTGAAAATATGAAGAAAAAAAATATTGAATATTTTTTTAACTTCAAGGTTATGCGTACCCGTTATTGAAACATTTCAGGAGCACATTTCGTTAAGGTCTTAAGCCACAGTAACGGGTATAAAATCATGTGCGAATTTTACAATTTTTTTTCGTATGAAAACGTGATTCACTCATAAAATTCATTACACATCTATTTAGTATGAATATCAAGCAGTTAGAAAATTTATATATTTTTATTTTCGATTTACAAAATGTCCGACTACTCAAAATTTCTCGAATCAACTTTTTTCCAATTGGCGTGACAAATAACTTCAACAATTTTTACTCGATTTACTTCAAATTTAAAAGTTATGTTCCTAATTGCATTTCGCAGATAAATACGTACGGAATTTCTGATTAATCGAAAACTTTTCATTTTATGAGCAGTTTATGAGCAGTTATAACGAAATTTTTCACTGAAAATTCATTTCTCAAGTTCAAATACCTACAACTTTTGAATAAAACAATATTCTTTAAACTCCGTACGTACTTCTCTAGGTATTCTGATGCAGATTGACGAGAATTTTTGTTTTTTGTTCTAGGTAAAAAATTATTGATGCTAAATGTCACGCCGCGGAGCGCCTAAAAAAAGATAACAAAAGAAAATATTAGTAGTCGGCCATTTTGTACATCGAAAACAAAAAAATCAAACAGCTTGATATTCATACTAAATAGATGTGTAATTAAGGGGTGAGATGCAATCAGGGGCGTGAAAAAACGAGCATTTTCAATATTTTTTTAATAGTAATTAAGTTTGTTTTACAAAAGTGGTTACACAGACTTTTTATGTTATATTTAACCTTGACTTGTACAAATTTTCAAAGAAAAATATTGATTATTTATAAATATATCGCCATCTTTGTCGGACCCCCTTTGACATGTAGTGCTTTGCGACGACCATCATAACATTTTACTGGATCATCTGAAATTTAAAAAAAAACCAAAAAAAAATCATTAGTTCAATAATAAATATAGTCCTTAATCGAAGCCTTTTTTTAATTAACAACATGGCGGCTTCCGACAGATAACTTTCGATTTTCGACCAAAAAATCGCTCGTTTATTGTTTGAAAAAAAATAGAAATTCCCAACAAAAATAAAAACCCTTCGATTAAGGACTAGTTTTTAATGCTATCGATAAGCACACCAAATTTCATCAAAATCCATCGAGTGGTTTTTTAATTATAGTGGTCACCGACTTGAAAAACATCGTTTCGAGAAAAACGCGTTTAAAGTTTTTCGATGTAGATACGGTATCAGATGTTCATAAAATTTTGAGCTCCATGGATGAAGCTAGACTTTTTTAATGTATTTTGATCCGCTGAATCCAAATAACACATTTTTTGCCGAAAAGTCGACCATTCAATTGTTGATAGCCAATTGTTAAAACAGTTTGAAAAAAAATTAAAGTTTTTCTTGGTGAATTATTATTTTTTAAACATTTTCGGCAATTTTAAAACGAAAGTATTCTTTATAAAATTTTGCCAAAGTTCATAGTTTTTGAGTAATACATTTTGGAAAATTTCTGAAAGAGTTTTCCAATTTTACACTTGATTTATGTATAGAAATACTAATTCAAAAATTACTTACATCGAATCATCAATTCCTGGCCCATACAATAGGGCTTCTGCCGATGTGGAAGCTTCCAAAATATCAATTTGTTGTTGCCTTCGAAGCATTCTACCTTCCCAGGTATTATCGTTTGCGCGTTTGTCAGCGACGTCTATACCTGCCATGGCGACCCGGGAAAAAAAGTTCATGTCTGAGTGGATATGTTCATATATGTTTCAGATATTGTCATATTTGTATCAGATATATTTATATCTGACATTTTACAGTATCATATATGATTAGGTCTGATCATATTCCACATCACATATGCATATATGAGATCATATCTGATCAAATACAGTATCTGGCCTGACCATATATGAACTCACATCTGTTTATATCTGGCTAAGTGCCAAGGCGAGTAGGTACCGTAAATTCGTATCTCAACATACATGATGTGATATGTGAACGTATCTGTTCATATAAGATCATATCCGATCAAATACGGTACCAGACTCTGCTATATAGATCTCATATATGTTTTTATCTGGTCAGGTACCAAGGCGAGTTGGCAGCGTGAAACCATATCTGAACATATATGATGTGATATATGAGCAGGCACGTTCATACAAAATTTTATCCCATCAGATACGATACCAAACCTGGAAAATATACGAAGACTTACACACTCATACCTTATCGTATATGCAGTTCAGTTGTTCACACATGAAAACATCTGAATATATGAAACGATATATGAGGATATGAGACGATATCCGATCAGATATGGCACCTCACCTGACTGTATTATATGTGATCATGTGAGTTACTATAATATTGTTAATTATTAACACGTCGAGTGATGACGTGTTAATAACCCCGCTCTATATATGTAAACATATTGATATCTTCGTGACTGCACTAACAAGATTTGATCTGTCTCAACAGGGTAAGATTTGCTCTGATATAGTCGGAGTCATACCTGGTCTGAAAGTTCAGATAAACTATGATTCTAACATATGGGCAGGTCTATTGTTCATAGATGTCCAGGTCTACTGGGATCCACGGTATTTTATTCTTATACGGACAGACAGATCTGGTCCAAAAAGATTAGATTTGCCTGGCATGATAAGATCTGGCCCAAAAAAATCAGATCTACCTGACATGATCAGATCTGGCCCAATAAAATCAGATCTGGTCCAACAAGAGCAGATCTTGCCTGGGGATTGGATCTGGTCAGACCTGCTGCGATATGGATGGGTCTGCTCTCAAAATTATCAAAATGGCTCTGACATGATCGTACATGCTCAGATATAAGCATACACGATCTGTCATGACACTACATGAACAGATATGGCCATTTTTCTTGTCTGATCATATCTGATTCTACAGATATGATTCGGATATATTCAGATATGAACTTTTTTTCCCAGGGACCCAACTCCCCTTCACTAATTGTGGGATATCCCGGAAACTATTCATCGGATTGACTTGAATTTTTCAGGGAATATTTTCGAAACATCATACAGCAAGAAAATGTTTTTGAAAAATCGATTTTCTGAAAATTCTGACTTCATCTCGTCCCTTAATTTTATGAGCGAATCACTTTTTCATACGAAAAAAAATTGTTAAATTCGCACATGATTTTATACCCGTTACTGTGGCCTAACCTCTTAAGGGAGACTTTGTCCTTGAAATTTTCAAAAAATCAATTTGAGCTCAACATGAGCAGCTAGAAGAAAAGGAGGGATGCCTCTATGGACCAGGCATTGCCGATTAGCGGTAATTATAAACACATTTGTGTAAACACATTACAAAACTTTAAACGCGTTTTTCTCGAAAACACGTTTTTAAAAATGGCTGACATTCTCCTGACCGCTGTAATTAACATATCGACCTGAAATTTGGAGAGCATACTCAGAAAATATGTCTTCACGGAATGACGGATCGTTTTTTCGATAGATACATTTTTGCATTTATTATTTATCTTTTTATGTGAAAAAAACGCGAAAATTCGATTTTTTTTAATTGCCGCCATTTTCCGAAATTTGTACTAAACGAAAAACCCATCCGTCATTCCATGACCAAAGGGTCACAGATTGATAATATGCTTTGAATTTGTGTTTCAGATCAGCAAAGAGGGGGCAGTGATGTCAGCCGTTTACCTCCCGCGATTTGAGGACCTGTTTTCGCGGAGCTGCAACGGCCGCCATTTTGGTTTTTTTTTCAAAAAAATTTTTTACGTTCTGTATATCATGAATAAAAGCAAGAAAAAAACCGCACTAAAAAAGCTTTACTCGTTTCCTTTAAAAAAAATAAAATGTAAACACCTGAAATATGGCACTCCAAGGACAAAGTCTCCGCTAAGGAGCATTCGACACACGTCTGCGCGAGCGAAGCCGCGCGCGGAAAGCTAGTTGATAAATAAACCTCACCCGAAATATTCTCGTTCGCGGACACGCGGCTTTATTTTTCAAGCTTCAGCGTCTTCAGTGTCGTGGTCTTCGGAATCGCTGTCCGGAAGTTGTGCGCATGCGAGGCAAATACCGCCAATGTCGCGCCAGCATTCCGGACAATGAACGAAGGTACATCCGGGTGTGGTGCATCGATGAAATTTGGGTCCGTTTCGGGTCTCAGATTCGCCGCAGATCAGGCACTTTTGTCGGGCGCAAGCGAAGAGTTTGAGCCAACCGCAGTAGCGCGGTGCTCGTAATCTCAGAGCCAGCCAAGGATCCAAATCACGCTCGAGAAGACGAGCCCTCACCAGGGCCCGTACCTTGCCCCTCATAAAACGAAAGAAACCGATTCTTCGCCTCAGTGTTTCGTTGTAGAGATACAGGATGCGTCGCTTCTCGCGTTTGCGGTAGAAAAATGAGCAGACGCAACGACGCAAGCGTTGTGTATAGGAGGCCAGGAAGAGCATCAACCAAATGCCCACGTAAGTCGCGTAGATCTTCACCAGCATGTAATTCGGTAACTCGGTAGGCCGCGGCAAGCAGGCCTCGTTCGAAACTACCATTTTCACTCGCTTCTTCACGTTGAAACCCTTTATCACGCTTCTTATCAGCTGGGCTATCATTCCGGTGCCGCGAATCTCCAGGTGCAGGTCGTGATGACCGGCCTCGAGGGTCGGCGAGACAAAAATAACGATTGAGGCGGGATATACATTTACACCGATCAAAAAAACGATTTCTTTTTTTTCCCTTTAAACGATAGAACTACCCGTGCGGAAATTGAGTTGGGGCTGTGATCGGGCCCCAATAATATTCCCCTAACTTTATTCGGGCCCTAATCTGGAAGCCACATGAGAGCCGTTAGCGGTCGGTCACACTTTGTCAACAAGGGCCCTTAAAGGCGCAACGACCGGGGCCTTATAAGTTGCGTCAATGGCGCCTCATCAAAACTATTTTAGCGCCCTGAAAATGCCTCAACGGCGCCTCATCATAACCATTTCAGCGCCATAAAATATCCGTATCAGTGGATATACGTGTATGTTAAATGCGTCAGGGTATATCTGAATTTGTTTTTATGTAATTGTTCATGTGCATAGGTGTGGGCGTGAGTACATGTATATGTATGTGTGCGCGCGTAGAAATGTGATTGCGTATTTGCACGTGAGCCTTTATGACAAACTGCCATGACAAAATTAATACAAAAAATAATCCATTCTGCGGAATGGATGTGTAGTAGAAATAAAAAAACATATATGGGTCTACTGAATCACTAGAATCTATTTCCATTGAGGGAAAGATCTGGAAAACAAAGACCAATTTATTTACTTATCCTACTCAGTCAGATAAAGTTTATGAATGGGAAATATCAGCGGTCTTCAGAAGAAATAATTTTCCCTATGATGAGTATTAAGCGGAAATTAGTTGCTATAAAAATGTCGAGAAAACCGGTTGGGACTGTTCACACTTATGCGCTAGCATTACTCCATGTATGAGTGAAACCATGAGTAATTGTTTGTATCTATGTAAAAAGTTTCTTTAATTTGATAAATAAATACTGTTTGTTTGTCTGCATATTTGTGTTCATCGTTGATTTTTTAGTTGCTAATGCCCTTACGCTTTTTCCCAATTTGCGTTCGATAATATTATTCGATCGATGTATATAATCGATTTGAATAATTGAAATACCATCAACCATGTAGCCTAAGCTATTTATACGGGTTTATCGCTATAATAGTCAGATCTGGGCCTGTTGTGGAGATCTCTACTTGTTTATCCCTATGCTGACCAAGTCTGGGCCTATTGTGGAAATCCCTACAGGTTTATCCCTATAATGGCCAAGTCGGGTCCTTTTGTGGAAATCCCTACAGGTTTATCCCCATAATGGCCAAGTCGGGTCCTTTTGTGGAAATCCCTACAGGTTTATCCCCATAATGGCCAAGTCGGGGCCCATTGTGGAAATACCTACTAGGGAAAGCACTAGGCAAGCCCTGAAAGGCCCTTATTTTTATTAGGGATGCCCTATCAGTTTTCCGCACGGGTACACGGAAAAAAAGAAACAGCGACAATCACAGTATAAACCGCATAAAAAACAGGGTGCCATATTTCATTTTACAGTACAACAGAGAAATGTAAATCCTGTCCTACAAAAATGACGAACTTTCCTGTACACACTGAGATTTTTACAGTTACACTGGCTTATTTACAGTTCGGTATTGTGAATACATCAGTGTTTTCAGTAAAAATATTCAACTGTAAAATTTACATGAGATCACTGATTTTTATACTGTACGCAAACTGCAAGCGTTACAGTTTATACTGTATTGAGTACAGAGTGATTCATTAAATTGTACAGTGTGGCACGGTAGTTTTACTCTTCTTTCGACAGTTCGTGACGTAATCTGTGCACTCTGAGATTTTTACAGTTACACTGATTTATTTACAGTTTGGTATTGTGAATAAATCAGTGATTTCACTAAATATATTCAACAGTAAAATTTAAATGAGATCACTGATTTTTATACTGTACGCAAACTGCAAGCGTTACAGTTTATACTGTATTGAGTACAGAGTGATTCATTAAATTTCACAGTGTGGCACAGTAGTTTTACTCTTCTTTCGACAGTTCGTAACGTTATCTGTGCACTCTGAGATTTTTACAGTTACACTGGTTTATTTGCAGTTTGATATTGCGAATATATCAGTGATTTCAGTAACAATATTCAACTGTAAAATTTAAATGCGATCACTGATTTTTATACTGTACGCAAATGAGGCACGAGGTGAGGCACGAGGCCAGGACACAAAGGATTGCCAGTTAGTAGTGCGTGGTTGATGGGACGCGGACATCGAAATTTGTGCGACAGAATTCAAGAAATTATAAAGAAAGAGAGATTTTTTTTAAAGGTACGTTCTTGTCTAATTAGAACTTGTCTCGCGCGTGGGGTGAGGCACGTGGCCAGGACACAAAGGATTGCCAGTTAGTAGTGCGTGGTCGATAGGATGCGAACGTTGAAATTTGTGCGACATAATTCTAGAAATTATAAAAAAAGGGAGAATTATTTACAAAAAGGTACGTTCTTGTGTATGTGACTGGTTTTTTTATATTTGATACACATTTTTTTTCAAACTTCTTTTACGGATAAACTTTTTTTGTGTGTCTACATAAACTCTGTCGATATAACTGGTGGATTCATTGTACACAATACAGATTAACCAACTGTCAAATTACAAGTTTTGTTAAATTTATATTAGTGTTGAACTGTCAAAATTTACCTTTGAGTACACTGTATTTTGGACTGTGTATTCCAGTAAAGATACAGTAGAGCGGTTCGAGTCCAAAGAGGACGGCATAGGAACTGTAATAATTTACTTTGAGCACACTGTATTTTGAGCACTGTGTTTCAGTAAATATCGCTGTGCAATTGCTCGAGTCCAATGCGAACTGTGTAGCCCCTGTATTTTGTACTATTTCTTTTTTTCCGTGTATACCAGGTGTGTAAGTATGAAACCGGAATTTGCCCATAGGTGGCGGTAGATGTCGATGCAGTTACCGACACATCACGTCAGCGGTGTCTTGTTATTGTATTGATATCCGACAAAGATTTCCAACTCACAAAACACGAGTTTCATTCAGTAGCATTAGTTTATTAAAGATAAAGATGTCGAGTTTTGTGCCAACAAATTACGATTTGCGGACAGCACTACTTTTCTGTTTTCATCTGAAGAAAACCGCAGCCGAATCGCATCGAATGCTTGTGGAGGCGTTTGGTGAGCATGCTCTCGGTAAAACACAGTGTTTCCAGTAGTTCAAACGGTTCAAAAGTGGCGATTTTGACGTGAGGAACGAAGAACGTGGAAGACCACCGAAAAAGTTTGAAGACGCTGACCTGCAAGCCTTGTTGGACGAAGACGACGCTCAAACACAACAACAACTGGCGGATCAGTTAAAGGTGACCCGAGAAGCCATCTCCCTTCGGTTGAAAGCCATGGGAAAGATACAAAAGGTGGGGAACTGGGTTCCACATGAACTCAACGAAAGACAGCAGGAAAACCGCAAAACATCATGCGAAATGCTGCTCGCCAGGTTCAAAAGAAAGTCATTTCTCCATCGAATTGTGACTGGCGATGAAAAGTGGATATATTTCGAGAATCCTAAGCGCAAAAAGTCATGGGTTACTCCGGGTGAACCATCAACATCGACGGCAAGACCAAACCGCTACGGACGAAAGACAATGCTGTGTGTTTGGTGGGATCAGAGGGGCGTAATCTACTACGAGCTGCTGAAACCTGGGGAAACTGTCAATACTCAACGCTACCGACAACAAATGACCGATTTGGATCGAGTTTTGCATGAAAAACGACCAGAATACCAACAAAGACAACACAAGGTGATTTTGCTGCATGACAATGCACCAGCACACAAAGCAAAACAGGTCCAGGAAACGATAGAGTCGTTCCGTTGGGAGATTCTTCAGCACGCGTCTTACTCACCGGACCTTGCCCCATCCGATTACTACTTGTTTGCATCGATGGGACACGCACTTGCTGAGCAGCGCTTTACTTCTTACGAAGATGTACGAAAATGGCTCGATGACTGGTTTGCCTCAAAAGAGCAACAGTTCTTTTGGCGCGGAATCCACAAATTGCCAGAAAGATGGGAAAAATGTATAGATAGCGACGGACAATACTTTGAATAAGTTACTTTGTATCATATCATTACAATAAACGTGTTTTTTCTGTACAAAAATTCCGGTTTCATACTTACACACCTGGTATTATGCTGGCATCTTTTTATGGTATTTGTAAGTCCCCAGATCCCACCACATCCCTATGGGGATTTGATAAGGCCGCACCTAGGGAGTTCACACGGGAATCCAAGTGGATTTCACGCTATTTTCCGATTCACGTCCTTTCGGAATTTTCTATTAAAGGCTCACTTTAGACGCTAAAAAGGCTATTTTTATGAATTTTTTTGATAGGTTTGTATGATAGATATTGATATAAAAGTTGTTACACTTAATAAATACACTTTCGGAATACATTTAAAAAAAAATTATTCATTCACGGCCTTAGGCCACTCTAGGGACCGAAAAAATAGGCTTTTTGGAGATATTTTTCTCAGAAAAACTACAAAATAAATCGAGATTATATAAAAGGGTGTTTATCACACATATCAGTGACTGTGTATAATAATTTTTTTGAAGCGATTCATTTCAAAATGGCGAGTGTGCAGCGTTTATCTCAAAACTGCATTTTTTAGTTGGCCGGAAACATAACTCAGACAATTTTCTGACGATTTTTTAGGCAAATTTTTGGAAAGTGAAAAATTTCGTCTGATAATTGTTAATAACAAATGAACTATGCAATATAAAAAAAAATCCTAGTACTTTCGTGATTTCAAAGATTTTATCAACAAGCCGTCGAAAAACGTTGTTTCGAGAAAAACGCGTTTAAAGTTTCTTTGGGTTACATACATACATTTAAAAAAATGTTTTTTTATGTATTTCGAAAGTGTATTTATTAAGTGTAACAACTTTTATATCAATATCTATAACATAAACCTATCAAAAACATTCATGAAAATAGCCTCTCTTTAGCGTCTAAAGTGAGAACGTCTGTGAACGTATGTGACGGGTCAAAACATTCGATTTTCTTTTGCTTTTTCTCAGTGTACATAATCGAGAATATGTGAAAAAAATGTCAAGTTAAAATATTGAAAAGTGACCAAGTGACAGACCATTTAGTGAGGCCAGGTAGCGCAACGATTTACATAAAAAAATTTTAACGCGTTTTTCTCGAAACGACATTTTTTCAATTTGCGGGAATCATAACTCAAAAACTAATTGATGGGTCAACTTCAAATTTGGAACACGTTTATATAATATAATTTATCAAAACATGAACCTAAAATTGGCAAGATTAGATTGTTTAAAACATTTATTATTGCAAAATGCCGGGAAAAAATGCTAAAAATCGATCATTTCTTTTCAAACACGTTTCAACATTCAATTCTTGATTGGTTTCCTCAAAATTAAGGTTCATATTCTTGAAAAACATCTCAAGAATATATACAAATTTGTTGGACTATTTCAGATGCGAATTACGAGCTGCACAATTCCCGCAATTCGACAACGACGATGAGGACACGCCAAGGGACACAGCGGATTACACCTTAATTAATGCATGAAATAATTTGAAAAAATTACCAGAGATGTATGAAAATATGAATAAATTGTTGTCAGAGTTGCGGAAATTTCCGTTCTTTTTTCACGATAAGAAAAATCCAAAAAGTCATGTAATTTTCGGTCTCCTAAAGTAAAAAAAAAATAATACAATAAAAAAGGGAAAAAATTGCAATATTTGGCACAGAGTATAGACCACCGGTATGATTTAATTTTTTTATATGTTTGAATTATACCTGAGTGTACTCGAGATGAGCATGCCGCCTGACCAAATCGAGTGTCTCGAAGAAGAGTCTGTCGAGGAGAACGAAAGTCGTCGCGGTCACCATCTCGAGTACAAGTTTCACCGTTTGACCGATGAGATTGGGCCTCTCGAGTTTTGCCGTGCGCAGCCCATACGGATCGACGAATTTCGCCATTTCGATCTTCTTGAGTGGCAAAAGGGTTGAGCTCCCTCGCGCTTTTCGTCGCGCGTCGATTTTACGAAAGTAGCCAGTCACGTAATAATTGTCGTGCTCGATGTCGGTCAGATAAGAGTCGTGATAATTTTGAGCACTGAGAATTATTCGGATGAATACGAAGGCGAGACATCTCTTCAGAATTGTCATTACAGCGTCGAAAAATTCTTTTCTCACGTTGAAATCGTGCAGTACAGCCTTCGCGGTGTCACTGGCACTGTGAATGTCCAATATGATTGGCGCTACTTTATCACGGTACTGCAACTTCGCCGTCTTCAAACTCTTGCCAAGAGCATCGCGTGATTCTGTATTGAGAACGGAAAAACTTATTCCTGGCGAAAAAAGTGTTTTTCTTTTTTTTCTTTTGTACAAACAAGTCTGTAATGTATTTTAAGGGGAGGGTAGGGGTTTCAACGTGAAAAAAATACTTTTTTGCGAATTTTTTTCATCTATATGGATAGAGTAAATTTATTGAAATCTTTTGTACATTGTTAAGTGTCATTTCAAGAACATTCCGTGAAATTTGTACGCGAAAATATCCACAAACAAGCCAGTGCTGCGTTTTTCTCGAAACCACTTTTTCAAAGTCCGTGTTCACTGCCATTTGAAAACTACATGACCGATTTATTTCAAACTTGGTACACACTTTCTACAAATAAAATATCTCCCCCCAAAGGTTAGTTTGAGATTTTTTTTACATTGAGGGGGTTTTCCACCCTCAAAATGGCGGAATTTTTCGTGAAAAATAGCACTTTTTACTTTACATGACCTCCAAAAATTTAGAAATGAAAAAAAAATTATCAGAGACCGCTGGGGGGAGGATTTGATGATACTTTGACGAAATTTTAATGGTACTTGATTTCAGATAATTTCTAGCTGAGATACAGTGAACACCGCAAATCGTGTTTTTCCAAAGGCGTTCTTGGAAAAGCTTTGTCACCGGCTTGTTTGTGGATATTTTCGCGTACAAATTTCACGGAATGTTCTTGAAATGACACTTAACAATGTACAAAAGGTTTCAATATATTTACTCTATCCATATAGATGAAAAAAAATCGCAAAAAAGTTTTTTTTTCACGCTGAATCCCCTACCCTCCCCTTAAGACCTTAGGCCACTCTAGAGGCCGAAAAATTGGCTTTTTGGGGATTTTTTTTTTCAGAAAAACTACAAAATAAATCTAGATTACAAAAATGGGTGTTTATCATACATATCAGTGACTGGATACAATAATTTATTTGAAGCGATTAATTTCTAAATGGCGGCTGTGCAGCCAGATAATTAACAATTATCTGACGATTTATTCGGCAAATTTTTGGAAAGTGAAAAATGTGCCTATTTGTACCTGACCACATTTGTAAAAAAATGTACCTGACGAAATTTTTCACTTTCCAAAAATTTGCCAAAAAAATCGTCAGATAATCATTAATAACAAATGAACTATGCAATATAAAAAAAATCCTACGTACTTCCATGGACAGTGTATTTTTCAAGATATATTCAACATTTCAAGTGAATCGGTTGAAAATTGTCTGAGTTATGTTTCCGGCCAACTTAAAAAATGCAGTTTTGAGATAAACGCTGCACAGCCGCCATTTTGAAATTAATCGCTTAAAAAAATTATGGTATACAATAATGGATGTGTATGATAAACACCCTTTTTGTAATCTCGATTTGTTTGTAGATTTTCTGAATTTTCATCCAATCAAAAATATCCTACGTCATTGTACAGTGCATATATTCGAGCGTACTCAGTTCAAATTTCAAGTCAATCGGATTATTTCTCTTTGAGTTACAATGTCAGCAAATTTGAAAAATCTCTTTTCGGGAAAAACTCGTTTAAAGATTTAACTATCGTTTTTTGCAATCGAAAGAGGCAACAAAAAAACGATTTTTTGAAAGTGTCACACTGGTATAGCCCCTTAACCGCCAATCTTACAAACATACGTTTATTCTTCAATGCTATATAATATAGTAGATTTTCATAAAATGGATATTCCGTGATACTGTGAAAAAATTTACTTCCCCAAGATTCTAATAGTGAACTGAAATATATATACGTTGAATATTTTTTTCACAATATCTCATTATCGATATTTCGAATGCTGAAAAAAATTTTAACCCAAAACAAATAATGATTTAAAAAAACGTTCTACAAATATTAAAATGAAAAAAAATTGGAATTTCTTTTGTTTGAAATTTTGAATTTTTTCCTTTTTCCAAGATTTAAAGAAAAGTTATTGCGAAACTGTGAGAAAAAAAACGGAAACATTTTTTTTTAATTTTAATAATCATTAATTGACGTTTAAGGAACAATAACAATCTCGATTTATTTTGTAGTTTTTCTGAAAAAAAAAAAATTCCCATAAAGCCTATTTTTTCGGCCCTAGAGTGTCCTAACCCCTTAAATGGCTGCCTTTTTCGAAACGGTGTTTGAGGATTGTACGGAGAGGGATAACATTTTCGGAGGATAAAAATAGAGATTTTATGGACTTTTTAAACTGGCGTAGCCCTCGCCGATTCCGGAGTCGACTTTTCCCTCGGGATCGCAAATGCTTGAGCCACCCATGGCCTGTACCACGTTGCACACGAAGGTTAATTTCATCGGCCAGCACAAGAGCCACGCGATCCAAAACGTCACAGCCGAGTAACACTTGTCGTAGGCGTTGGCGAACATGTCTCTGAAATAATTTGTATCATCCGTTGCGATAGACAAGGCATGCATGCATTTAAGAGGTCTTCTCACTTTAGACGCTAAAAAAGACTATTTTCATGAATTTTTTTGATAAGCTTATATTATAGATACTGATGTAAAAGTTGTTACACTTAATAAATACACTTTCGAAATACATAAAAAAAGTTTTTAATGTATTTATGCAACCCAAACAAACTTTAACCGCGTTTTTCGACGGCTTGTTGATAAAATGTTCGAAACTACCGAACCGATCCTCATGAAATGTTAACCACATATTCTTTTTAACTATATCTATAGCGCATATCAAGGACTTTTAAATTTTGATATTTACTTTTTTTGCCAAAAACGGTGAAAAAACGCGTTTTTTTTCGAAAAATGTCCGCCATTTTGTTATTTTTGCATATATCAAAAATCGTATGATAGCACTATAGCCATTAAGGGGCCAGTCCACTTTGAAAATAAAAAAAAAACGAAAGCAAGCAAGACTTGAAGAAATCGACGATGATGAGCAATCAGAAGGGATTTTTTACGGTGCAGGAATTGCCGATTGAGTTTAGGTAAGAGTTTTTCATAGTATGAACTTCAAACGCGTTTTTCTCGAAACAACGTTTTCAAAATCTAGCTCCAACGTATCTCTAAAACTAATAAACCGATTCTCTTGAAATTTGAACCACATATTGTAAACATGATTCGCAACAAGATGACCCTCGATGGTTTTAAAATTTTTATTTTTACTCTTTTTTTGCAAAAAACTGCGAAAAAACGTGATTTTGTTGCTTTTTTTGTTTTTCATCTTCCATTTTTTATTTTTTTATAAAACTTTATATCCGAGGGTCATTTTGTAGCTGGTGTCATACTGAATCTAATGGACTTTGATTTTTTTGTTTCAGACAAGCCGTTGCCCAGTTGTGATGGAGCTACCTAGCCCACCTATTTTTGAGGCGTTACGTTAAACTGTAGTTTTTGTACTCAAAAATGAATAAAAATGAATTAATTTTCTTTTTTATGTATTTTAAGACTTTAGTTATCAAGCCCAACAACTTTTATATTCATATCTTTTATAAAATCCTCAAAAAAAATCGTGAAAATAGCCTTTTTTCGTGGCTCCAAAGTGGACTGGCCCCTTAACATACTGAATCTAAAACCGTTTGATTTTTTTGTTTCGGATGATCTGTCGCCGAGATTTCTTCAACGGCGCAGACCTACCATTTTTTTATTTACCATTTTCGTCTATAGATAGTGACTTAAGGGGTTATGTACAGTTAAAATTTTCGAATAATCGATTAAAAAAAGTGGTAATGTACATATATTTAACGGGGTCCTCTAGTTTCTCGGGTCGAAAAAATCGATTTTTTTTTCATAAATCACATCTACAACATGTGTAGAAAATGTGTGCCGAAGGATTTTTCGATATTCGAAGTGGTTCACAAGTATAAATCACATGCGCGAACTTTCAAACGCGTTTTTCTCGAAACACCATTTTTCGGAACGGTGACCACGATATTTCAGAAACTACTGCACCGATCTTGTTCAAATTTATACAGCATCTTTAATATGTTATAAGCCAGCGATTGAACTAGGATTATCATGATTGCTTCGATAGTTTTTTTTGTACGAGCGAAAAACTTAAGAAAAAATGAGTAAAAAATAGAATGTAATTTTCAAAAGTGTATAAAAAAGTCAATTTTTGTAATTTAGAATTCACTCTAGTTCAATCGCTAGTCTTAAATATGAAGATTAAAATGCCGTTTGGTTGTTTGATTTCAGATAAGCAGAACAGCCCCAATCTTGACCACCGTCAACCACCTCTTTTACTTGATGTCTTCCTGTCGGCCACTATAACGTTTATTCTATTATATATTTTGACTTCAAAAAATTTGTAAAGCTTATTTAAATGTTAATAAAGATTATGCAAAAACAATGAGATTTATTATTTCGATGCTTTGCTCGTAAAAAATTATTGAAAAAGCCGTAAAAAACAGCTGAGAAACTAGAGGACCCCGTTAAGGGGTAAGGCCACTGTAAATTTTGCCAGACGAAAATTTGGCCATCGAAGGACAAATGTATGGTGCTGGGATTGCAGACTAACGGTAAATTTTTTTTTACCTTCTTTTTTTATTTTTTCCAATAAAAAACTATTCGCAAAACTTTAAACGCGTTTTTCTCGAAATACGGTTTTTCAAAATGGCACGCAGCATCACTCGAACAATTTTCATTTTTTTTACTTGAAATTTTGACCAGATGTGAACATTAACATTATCTTGAGAATGTCGATCGGGATTTTCAATAACTTTATTTATTGATTTTTTATTAACAAAAAACTAGCCGTTTTTTTCGTCAAAAATCAATTTTTTTTTTCAAACGCACGCCAAATCCACAAAAATTGATACTTTTTAAAATCCGATCGACATTCTCTAGCTATAACCCTCTAGATTGATGGTTTTTTTTTGTTCTAGATTCAAAAGTGCACCAGTGGTGCTGCGTGCCGCGGAGCCCTGCAAGCAAAACATGCCCCGGGAAGATAGCTGTGGAACCGCCATTTTGTTTTTTTTTTGCTGTAAAAAAATTTGATAATAAAGTTTAATGTATGCCCGATAACACCCTTAAAAGTTTTTTTTCAATTACCTTCAATTTTGGAAGCAAAAAATTCGTGAAAAAACCTTTTTTTTGGACCGTTACAGTGGCCTTAGGCCTTAAGTACACACACAGAAAATTTCTTGTCAATTCGGCGAATATTCTCGAAGTTACACGAACATTTGTAATTGTTTTTTTACTATATGTAGATTGCTTTTGAAACATTAAACGCGTTTTTCTCAAAACTGTGTTTTTAAAGTCGGTGAGCAAGATTTCTCGGAAACGGCTGAACCGACCAGTCTCAAATTTTAATACAATCTTTTCTTGTATATTTTTTAGTAATTAATCGAAGGTTTTTCTCACCAATAAATATTTTCCATTTTATAAACAATTTAAGGCCTAAATTTTTGTCAAAAATCGATTTTTCTTTGAGAAGCCGCCATTTTGTCAAAAAATATTATTTTGCTTATTCCTTCGATCGATTACAAGATAATCCACTATATTAACGAAATATTTTTGGTTTCTTCATTTTAGATGATCCAGTCCAGAGATATTGTGCTCACCGCAAGACGCCTTTTTTTAGAGGTGCTCCCGGAGATCAGCTATAGCGCCTTTCAAAATAATTATTTTTACAAATAAAAAATGTTAAAATACAGTTCAAAGTTACCATAATATGTGTACAAATTTTTACGTAAATAGATTTAAAGGTCTTGTCAAGAAAAATTCTTGAAAAATCGATCTTTTCGGCCCCCTGACTGTATATAGCCCCTTAAATAAATAAAAAATTTTCTTTATGTATATGGAAAGTGTATTTATTAACTATACCGACTTTTATATCAATATCCTTCCAAAATACCCTTTTTAGCGTCCAAAGTGAGAATACCCCTTAAGGTGGCACAAATTTATGCTGTATTTTTTTTCTTTTTTCTCACCATCCACTTATCTTCCTTAAAGATGGAAAAAAATTGTCGCGAAAGGTGCGAGCCGTCAAAAAATATTTAGAGGTCGCTCAGGCCTCCGAAAAATTCAAATTTTTATTAAAAAATCGATTTTTTTGTCCACTTTTCACCTATGAATTTTACGCTGTATAATTTTTAAATCGACCTCCCAAAAGCTCTAGCCGGCCAATGAATATTTAGTGGTCGCTCAAGAGCTTCGAAATTTTCGATTTTCGCAAATTTTTTTTACTCTTCTCACTCACAAATTTGACGCTTTGTAAAATTTTCAAGACAATTAATCCTGTTTTCTTTAGAAACAGATTTTTTTATTTACCTCATACTTGGCACCTGGTTATAACCCCTTAAGTTATGTTTCTTATAAGTTTACAAGCACGATAAACCAAATACTAAAAAATCCGTAAAATTCGAACGGAAATAAAGAAAAAGCTAAAAATCTTGCCTACACTTCTCCGAACCGCGGCTCAATTGTTCCTCGCATCTCGATTCAATTTTTTCGCGATATTTGGCCTCGTAAACTTCACCCTCTGAGGTGGCATCGTCCACGGCCTTTTCCCTCTTCTCGCTGATCTCCTCACTTCGCCTCGTGTCGTCGTTCAACTCGTCCAAATAATCGTTCTCCTCTTTTAAACGTTTCATCTCCTCCTCGCCCTCGATCTCCTCGGCTATCGGACTCATGAGGTCCCTGACCGAGGCAAGGGTGTCCTTAACCTCGTTCGCGTCCGTTTTCATACCGAACATTGCCTGCAGGTATCAAGGCGAGTTGCGTATTATCCGCATTACCGTCAACTCGCAGGGATGACGAACGCCATTTTTTTTAATCATCTGATATTCCCCATACACTGAGAGAAATGTATGGTGTGCTCGACCATATTTTAACTATATTTTATATTTTCCTGGGGGGGACAATAATATTTTATAGCCATAGTTACTGCCAAAAGTATAGTACTGCTTATTGATATTTTAGCAGTTGCATGGATTGCGCACATATGTTAAGGGGTTACCCCCACTTGCGATTTTGAAAAAAACGATTTTTTTTTATTGCATTTTTTTGAAGTATAAGTATCCGGGCCCATACTTCTGTATGGGCCCGGAATAGATGACTCTCTGTAAGTTTACAAAAAAAATATTTTCTTCGTGTAAACTGAAATTGAAACTTTAAAAGCGTTTTTCTCAAAATGGCATTTCTGAAGTCGGTGACCAAGATTATTCGAACACAAATGAACCGATCTTCTTGAAATTTTGCAGGCTTATTTAATACATAAAAATGTAGTCTTTAATCGTTCGATTTTTTTTTTCGAAAAAAAAATGGCCGTTTTATAGCCAAAAACGGCCGTTTCTTTTCGTTAAAATCGAACCATTAACTTTAACTGTCCGCCATTTTGTGAAAAATGAATATTTTTTAAAATCCTTCGATTAAAGACTAGTTTATACTTATATTTGACTAAATCCATCCGCATTTTTTTTTCAGATGATCCACTTCGCCGCAATGTTGGTCACCGCAAACCGTGTATATAAAAACATTATTTCATTGACGGCCATTTGCCACTAAACAATGTAATATTTTTCAATAAAAAAATTACTGAAAGTTCTTCAAGATGTGTTCTTTAAGATGGTATATTGATCGATTAAAAAAGTTTTGTAGTTTTCTTTTTAAAAATTCATGAAAAAGTCCTTTTTTTGCGCTACAAGTGGGGGTAACGCCTTAAGGGGCTATGCCAGTGTGAACGCTGAAAATTTGGGCCATTTTCGAGAATATTTTGGAAGAAAAGTACTCAATTAAATGTTTCGGAAAATTAAGAATATATTTGGCTATATTTGACCTATATTACAAATTTTTTTCATAGAAAAAAATTGAGATCCAAGCTACTTATGCGCTGCCTTCGGAGGCGCAAAAAAAAAGTTCCTCCAATACTGACATGATTCCGGCCGATTGAGTAGCTGAACCGAAAAAGGAAAAAATGTTGTTAAACTGGAAGGTATTTCCTGTACAATGACGTAAGATTTTCGAAAAATATCAAAATCTAACAAAATGGCGTAGTTATGAAAAAAAAGTCTGTTTTCTTGCCAATAAAATGGTCGTTTGTTTCAATGCCAAATCGTCAATTTTCATCCAATCAAAAATATCCTACGTCATTGTAGAGTGCGTATATTCGAGCGTACTCAGTTCAAATTTCAAGTCCACCGGATTATTTCTCTTTGAGTTACAATGTCAGCAAATTTGAAAAATCTTATTTCGGGAAAAACTCGTTTACAGATTTAACTATCGATTTTTGCAAGATAAAGTGATTAGAGATACGGCCTTAAAATATTAACAGGATATTCTTGAAAGTATAAACTGTCGAAAGAGGCAACAAAAAAAAACGATTTTTTGAAAGTGTCACACTGGTATAGCCCCTTAACCACCAATGTTACAAACATACGTTTATTCTTCAATGCTATATAATATAGTAAATTTTCATAAAATGGATATTCCTTGATACTATGAAAAAATTTACTTCCCCAAGATTCTAATAGTGAACTGAAATATATATACGTTGAATATTTTTTTCACAATATCTCCTTATCGATATTTCAAATGCTGAAAAAAAATTTAACCCAAAACAAACAATGATTTAAAAAAACGTTCTACAAATATTAAAATGAAAAAAAAATTGGAATTTCTTTTGTTTGAAATTTTGAATTTTTTCCTTTTTCCAAGATTTAAACAAAAGTTATTGCGAAACTGTGAGAAAAAATAACGGAAACATTTTATTTTATTTTAATAATCATTAATTGACATTTAAGGAACAATAACAGTGTTCCTTTAATTTTTGATAAAACTTTGACGCTTCGGTCAAAAATAACGGTTCAGCCGATCAATTTTAAATTGTGGGGATCTTTGGGCATGTATTGAACTAAAAAAAACCTAGAAACATGAGTCATTTTCGCAATATTTTCAGTTTTATTTCGTACAAAAATACAATCAGTAGAATGAATTATTTCTTTACTTCATCGAAACGAATATGCCATGAGACGTAAATTTTTCAATTTGTTTTAAATCTTAAATAAAAAGTGAGCATTAGTGCATGATAACGTGGATGATAGCATGATCATCCACGATAATAGTGGAGAGAATATCAGATATCCAATGGAATATCCATGAAGAGAATATCGGATATTCAACTGACAAGAGCAAATACTAGACTTTGATCTTAGCCACAGGCCAAGAAGCGATACTCTTTAGAGTTTCTTTGGCGTTGAAGTAAATTTTCGGTTCGCGCTACGCTTTCGAGAAGAGAGCGCGCGTGCGGCTTCTAGCGGTTACTCCGAGAACTACGGATTTCCTCACACCTATCATTTCGGTGGCGCTCGGCCATGATTTGGTTGAATTTTTTTCAACCAAATGCGCAATAAACAAATTTTATTTTCGCATAATGTTTTAACCAATTCAGACATTTGCTTAATATTTTCCAATCAAAATAAAATATTATTATTTTGACGAATAATGTACTTGGAAATCAATATCGGATATGGTGAAAAAAACAAAATAACATATTTACTCAATAGAAATTTTAACTGAATCAAACGAGCGAAATTCAATTTTTCTTATGTACTCGAATCAACAATATTCATGTTATGAATTGAAACACTTTTTTTGTTCGTTGCAGAAAATGGATTCAAAACTATATAATTTGTTCGCGATAATTTTTTAGATAGTTTCAATAATATATTGTTCTCGGCTAACAATTTATCTTTCGAATGAAAAAAAAACGTTCAATTTTATCATGTTATTAAAGTCAATAGCGTTTTGTTTGGACTAATAAATCCGATTATTTACACGAACAATTTTACAATTGAATCAACGAAATTTCATTCAATAACACCAATAATATTGGATCAATGATTTTGTCATCGTGTTAACTTAATGGTCGTGTTAACCATATTCTGATTGTGGTGTCAATAAACTATAACGAATTTTACCATTCCCTCTTTTCCCATGGGGGTTTGATGTAAATACCATGGAATTTTCTCGCAGTGTACCATGCCGTTTTCTATCAAAATGCTTCAACGCATTATTATTCTCGAATGCGTCATTGCTCGCAGGGGGCCGTAGTGCACAAGCGGTCCAGATAAAACAATCGAGTGTCGCGACAGGATTAGTTTTTTTAAATGTTTTTACGATCAAACCGGTAGACCTTGCCGATCTCTCAGAGTATTGCGGAAAACACACACGAGAAGTTTGCTGCGTTTAATTAACGAAAAAAAAAATCGTCGCACGAGCTCATTACGTTCTATCCACTTTGCATATTCCTTTGCATATTTCTAACGCGACTGCGCACCAAGTAAGGGAGTGACACGGCAATACAATCAGTGGGAGATAAACTATGTCTTTATATTCTGTGTTTTTTAAAATACTTTTTCGTTTTTTTTTTTCTGTTTCATTACGCGGTGCGTCGTACACTTCGGAAAGAATATTCATCACCTGCTGAAACGGCTTGAACATGAGATCGAAACGAGTCTTGGTGAGATTATAAGTTAGCTGTGTCGTGCAGGCAAACGTTCTCACGACTTCCTTCCCGTTGTAGGAGAGATTGAATATAGGCCCGGCTATAACGTAACCGAGTACCAATGCCTTGAGGACTCCTCGTCCAGCGCGCCCGAGGAAACTCGGTATCACCAACAGACAGACGCATCTCACCTGTCAGAAGCACCCTTTTTTCTTCACCTGTACTTTCGCTTTCTGTTTGTTGATTCATTCGTTGATCGTAACTTTTGGCATTAGTGACTTGGCACTGGAAATAATTTCGGCATGATTTTCTGTTTGACGGAAAATGACATGACATTTTAAGGGGGCATACCAGTGTGACACTTTCAAAAAATCAATTTTTTTTGCCTTTTTGGACATTTTATACTTTCAAGAATATCATTATCATTTATATCATTTATATCAATATCATTTTATCTTGCAAAAATCGATAGTTAAATGAGATTTTTTAAATTTGCTGACATCGTAACTCAAAGAGCAATTATCCGATTGACTTGAAATTTGAACTGAGTACTCTTGAATATATTTACTCTACAACGACGTAGGATATTTTTAATTGGATGAAAAATGACGTTTTGGCATTGAAAAAAACGACCATTTTATAGACAAGAAAAGAGACTTTTTTCATAACTACGCCATTTTGTTAGATTTTGATATTTTTCGAAAATCCTACGTCATTGTACAGGAAATACCTTCCTGTTTAACGAATTTTTTTCCTTTTTCGGTTTCAGCTACCGATCGGCCGGAATCATGTCAGCAGTGGAGGAACTTTTTTTTTTGGCGCCTCCGAAGGCAGCGCATAAGTCGCTTGGATCTCAATATTTTCCTATGAAAAAAATTATGTAATATAGGTCAAATATAGCCAAATATATTCTTAATTTTCCGAAACATTTAATTGAGTACTTTTCCTCCAAAAAATTCCCGAAAATCACCCAAATTTTCAGCGTTAACACTGGTATAGCCCCTTAAAGAAAAAAAAAGAAATCGATTTTTTGATCGTTGTAAATGTATATCCCGCGTTGAGGAGAGATATACACCTAGATGGTCGAGGTCGAGGATTTAGAAGACATGAACATTCCGTCGACCGTAGAAGACCTACACTATGGGCCTGGTATCGATGATTCCATGTAAATTGACAAATTTCATGATTTATTCATTCCCAAATTTTCAAACGCGTTTTTCTCAAAATCACGTTTTTCAAATCGGTACCCAAAATTTCTCGAAAACCAATGAACCGATTGCCTTGAGGTTTTTTGTGGTTATTCTATACACCATTATGTAGTACTTGTCATAGGATTTTTTTTTTTCGTTACTTAGTTTTTGTTTTATAGGCAAAATAATAACTAATTTTTTGTCCAAAAATCACTATTTATGTTCAAACGTCCGCCATTTTGTCATAAATCGATATTTTCAAAATCGGCTATGACAAGTACTAGATTATAGTATCCAATTTAATAATCTTTTTGGTTTTTTTTTCAGATGATTTTTGAAGAAACGCCAGTGGGTACCGTATACGCAAATTTTTTTACGACGCTCCAAGGATCATACAATATCCTTGTATATTTTTGATGTTTTTAAATAAAGAAAATTAAACATATTTTTGAATGTATATACTTTTAGATCATTAAAACCCCAATCCGAAATTTCAAATAGTTTTCCTTGAAAAAATTCACAAAAATGACCTTTTTTCCGGCTCCTCGGTGTATATCTCCCCTTAATTTTCCGAAACATTTAAGGGGTTACCCCCACTTGCGATTTTAAAAAAATCGATATTTTTTATTGCATTTTTTTTAAGTATAAGTGTCCGGGCCCATACAGAAGTATGGGCCCGGAATAGATGACTCTATGTAAATTTACAAAAAAAAATATTTTCTTCGTGTAAACTGAAATTGAAACTTTAAACGCGTTTTTCTCATAATGGCATTTCTGAAGTCGGTGACCAAGATTACTCGAACACTAATGAACCGATCTTCTTGAAATTTTTCAGGCTTATTTAATACATAAAAATGTAGTTTTTAATCGTTCGATTTTTTTTCGAAAAAAAATGGCCGTTTTATAGCCAAACAACCGCCGTTTTTTTTTTCGTTAAAATCGAACCATTAACTTTGACTGTCCGCCATTTTGTGAAAAATGAATATTTTTTAAAATCCTTCGATTAAAGACTAGTTTATACTTATATTTGACTAAATCCATCCGCATTTTTTTTTTTTTTTCAGATGATCCACTTCGCCGCAATGTTGGTCACCGCAAACCGTGTATATAAAAACATTATTTCATTGACGGCCATTTGCCACTAAACAATGCAATATTTTTCAATAAAAAAATTACTGAAAGATCGTCAAGATGTGTTCTTTAAGATGGTATATTGATCGATTAAAAAAGTTTTGTAGTCTTCTTTAAAAAATTCATGAAAAAGGCCTTTTTCGGCTGCAAGTGGGGGTAACGCCTTAATTAAGTACTTTTCTTCCAAAAAATTCCCGAAAATCACCCAAATGTTCAGCGTTCACACTGGTATAACCCCTTAAAGAAAAAATAATGAAATCGATTTTTTGATCGTTGTAAATGTATATCTCGCCTTAAGGCTCGAACTTCTTCCGTTGTTGATGATTGACACCTAATGTTGAATTATCACCGAATGCAAGACGTTGGAAAATCACAAACAACCCGGAAACATGTTTCATCGAATAAACAATTCGATATTTGTTACCGTTGATTCGATTCGTCTCGCTCGTGGTGAAGAACTGGAAGGTTCTATCTATCGTGCGTCGAGTGCTTACCTGAATAGAAGATGCGCAACCGATCGCGAGCATCGTTATGACCACTGCGCCAAGTGCGAGACTCGTGTAGGGATCGAATCGCAAATCGAGGATTATTCCCACGTAGAAGAGAATGCCGAGACCGAGACCGAGGAAGAATCCAACGGTCGCGCGTGCCTTTTTGTGGGTACCGATAGGATCGTAGCACAGATGAAACAAGGTGGGACAATTTTTCAAATAGGACGAGAGAACGTTTTCACGATTTCGCTCGACAATGCGACCGAATAGGTTCATTCGCTCCAATCCGTACATCATTGCGTCTCGATCTTATCGTAGTGAAATTGATAGTTTGCACACTTTTTCTCCGAGAGACAACGTTCTTCCTGTCAGTGTCAAGTCTGACGTCTACGACCGTCAATTATTTCTTGATCGTGGATCATTGATTCGAAAAAAAAAACAACGCACTTGCACGCTTTCTAAATTCCTTATCCCACGAATTAATAATATTGCCGAAACAAATCAAAAATATATTAATTAATTTAATTAAAAATTAAATTAATATTAATATTAATATTAATTATACGAATTAAAAATATTATATTAATATTAATAATATTAATATAATATTTTGTTTAATATAATTAATATTAATAATATTAATTAATAATATTGGTAGTCTAGTGTGAGGGGTCGGAAAAGTCAGTTTGTTTAAATTGCATTTTCTGAAAGTATAATTTCTTCGGAATACTTTCGTTTTTGAGACAATAACAGAAGCGAAAAATTACCCTACGGGCTTTTATGGGGATCGCGGCAATCGGAGTAACCGAATTGAGATTTATTATTATTATTATTATTAAATCGCAATTCTCAAATATTAATGAGCTCTTTGAGCAAGAAGAAGGTGTGATGTATGGCCCTGGAATCGCAGACTGACAAGGAACATTGCTTAAGGGGTTAGGCCACTCTAAAATTTTCGAAAAATCAATTTTTTTTTCATCAAGCAGAAAAGAAATGCAAGAGCAGGACGATAATCTGGAAGGCCAATTGTATGGTGCAGGCATCGCTGATTAAAGGTATTGCAAAGTTATTCATGATTTGCTACTACTCAAAACTTCAAACGCGTTTATCTGAAAACTGCATTTTTTAAGTTGGCCGGAAACATAACTCAGACAATTTTCAACCGATTCACTTGGAATGTTGAATATATCTTGAAAAGTACGTTGTCTATGGAAGTACGTAGGATTTTTTTATATTGCATTGTTTATTTGTTATTAATAATTATCTGACGATTTTTTAGGCAAGTTTTTCACTTTCTGCTTTAGAAGTGCGTCATTTGGCCAAAAATCAATATATCGAAAAAATCCTACGTACTTCTATAGCAGTTATTATATATAATTGAACAGGAGCTGTTTGTCCGACCGTGGACCACGGAAAAACGGAGACGTCATCGCAAAAACGCTGCACAGCCGCCATTTTGAAATGGATCGCTTCAAAAAAATTATGTATGTGTGATAAACAACCTTTTTTGTACTCTCGATTTATTTTGTGGTTTTTCTGAAAAAAAAAAAACATCCCCAAAAAGCCTATTTTTTCGGGCTCTAGAGTGGCCCAAAGCCTTAAGTATCCACCGTCGATTTTGTTGAAACTCATATATGTGATAGAGCATTGAAAACTATGAGACACGTATTTTTTTATCTGCGGAAAAACTCTTTTAAGGGGGAAAGTAGCCCTCAAAGAAAAGCGTGTCTGAGGGTGGTTTTGTAGTTTCACCCATAAGCAATTCACCGATGTGAATGAAACAAAAACCAAAATTCTTCTACTGTATAGAAATGAAAAGTCCACTATAGAATAATTGAAAAAAAAACAAATTAAGGCGTGACACGCCTTTCTGCGAGGAGTAATTTCCCCCCTTAACAACGATTTTCCGCAGATAAAGAAAAGTACGTCTCTAATAGTTTTCAATGCTTTCTCACATATATGAGTTTCAACAAAATCGAAGGCGGACACTTAAGTGACGTTCCTTGTGAGTGTAAGTTTGAAGCAGTCATCATATTCGTGCATGTACCGTTCTTCAAATTTAAATGCGTTTTTTTCTCAAAACTATATTCTTCAATTTTCGGGCAAGATATTTCGAAAAATAATCCACCGATTTACTTCAATTTTAAACCACATGTGGTGTATATTGGTGTCTATTACGTATACCAGAATCAACTCGATAAAAATATATTAACTATTTTTAACATGCATCCTAATTCAGGATTGTTGCATGAAAAATCGTTGTTTTCGGATACACCGTTGCCGTTCTTTCAAGAATTTGTTTTTCTCTTTCACTCTAGTAAGCGCAATAGCGACATGCTTACTGATTGTGAAATGTTTCTAATTTTTTGTTTCATGTCACTGGAAGCTGAGATATGCCCAAAAACGACGCTATCCATTTTTTCTAGATATATTAATATAGTGTAACCTTGTTAAGGGGTTACCCCCACTTGCGATTTTGAACAAATCGATTTTTTTTATTGCATTTTTTGAAGTATAAGTATCCGGGCCCATACTTCTGTATGGACCCGGAATAGATGACTCTATGTAAGTTTACAAAAAAAAATATTTTTTTCGTGTAAACTGAAATTGAAACTTTAAACGCGTTTTTCTCAAAATTGCATTTCTGAAGTCGGTGACCAAGATTACTCGAACACTAATGAACCGATCTTCTTGAAATTTAGCAGGCTTATTTAATACATAAAAATGTAGTCTTTAATCGTTCGATTTTTTTTTCGTTAAAATCGAACCATTAACTTTGACTGTTCGCCATTTTGTGAAAAATGAATATTTTTTAAAATCCTTCGATTAAAGACTAGTTTATACTTATATTTGACTAAATCCATCCGCATTTTTTTTTTCAGATGATCCACTTCGCCGCAATGTTGGTCACCGCAAACCGTGTATATAAAAACATTATTTCATTGACGGCCATTTGCCACTAAACAATTTAATATTTTTCAATAAAAAAGTACTGAAAGGTCTTCAAGATGTGTTCTTTAAGATGGTATATTGATCGATTAAAAAAGTTTTGTAGTTTTCTTTAAAAAAATGCATGAAAAAGGCCTTTTTTTGCGCTACAAGTGGGGGTAACGCCTTAATAATTAACATTTTTTCAATCTGTAAAAACGTACGTGTTCTTCATTTTTTTGTGAAAAATGACCAAAAACCCGAAATGACCTACGTCTGATGATCTTCCAGAATTTTTTTTTCATAGAATAACTGCATTCATTCTATGAAATCACACTAGACGACGGCCTTGTGGAGGCTGCTCAACGTCTTTGCGGGGCAGCCGGCAAGAGGGAAACGCATATGCTTAAACGCGGGCGCCTGTAACGGTTGCCAACCCCGAATAATCAAATTTTCGGTTACGTGAAATAAATAAATTTCAGTTAATACACTAGGCCAAAGAATTAAAAGATATTGAAAAAGTCCGCCTATTTTAGGGTAATTTTCAAATAGCTGTAACACCTCGAAAAATCGTCGTACAGCAAAATAAAAAAAAAGCAAATTGAAGGTGTGAATCTCTAGTTTTGAGATCTTGAGGTCAAACATTTTTCGCATCAGCCAATTTTTCGTAGCCATCAAAAAACCAAAGTAAAATTTTTTTTCAAAATTTTTGCTCATCTTTCACTCTCTGCACGGACTTTAATACATTTTTTTGAATGATCGGATTAAAAGGATCGTCTAGCTGGATTCTTCCCCTTTAATTCGAGCGGTCAGAGAGCTCTGTACGATTTTTTCTCGCCGAGTTATCGACGTTCAAAGCAAAAATGACACTTTTGACTTTGATGACTGATTACTCGGAGACTAATGGTCGCACAGAAAAAAACCAGAGGGTTTTGGAAACTTTGAAGTATTCTCTATAAGATGCTTTTATAATTTTTTCATCAAGATTTTTTTTTATGCGGGAAAATGGATTTAAACAACGTGAAAAATGGCATATTTACGAATATTCTTTTAACTAAGGATTATTTTGCCAATATCGGATAGATCAAAGAAAATTTCGGTTTTTTTATGACCTCAAAGTATCCTAAAAAAGCCCTCAAAAGTTTAAACCCCTGCGATTTTTTTTTCATTGTGTTCCGAATGATCGAAATTGTGGTTTTTGCCAAAAATTGATTAAAGGCTGAATCTACCACCTTTTATTCGTCTTTTGAGAATCACAATTTTTTTTGGCACTGATCTGAATTTCCGGCGCTAAAAAATCATGCAGCCGAAGTACTTGAAATTTTACACGGAGTCGTAACACCTGTTCGCAAATATCCTCAATAAATTTAGGCAAATTCCTACTATTTCGCGACGGCTGAGCAACCTCCTTAAGGGACAACACCACTGTGACGGCTTCAAAAAATCAATTTTTTGAAAACCATCTAGAAAAATCTAAAATACATTTAAGATTAAGATGCCGTTGGACCCAGGTCGAAAAAATAATTATTTTCGGAGATATTGAATATTTTGTGGAGCGGTGCAGCGCTCCGTGACGCTCGGGGTCCCGCGCAGCTGCGCGCCTCAGGGTCGGCAGGTATACCGGGATATATAAATTTGAGCAGAGACGATTTGCTGCAGCGTTGTTTGGGCGGCTTCACGCAAAACAACAACGAAAGCTACAACAAATCAGTTTGGGCAATAGCCCCCAAGTGTCAGTCCGGGAGCAAAAAAATCGTCGATATTGCAGCTGATATCGCGGTATTATTATTCAATGATCGCCTGAGAAGCCTCATGAAAGTTTTGGAGACGTTGGGGATAACTATCGGCCGAAATTGTTTCAATTTTTGCGTTGAAACCGACGCAGCGCGGATCGAGCTGGCTGAGCGCTCGCTCACAGACGCTGCAAAAGAGGCAAGAAGAGCCTCTACAAGTTCGAGAAAAGATGCTAGGGACAATGATTTGCTTCTTGAAGGCCAGCTATATGGTGCCGGCATCGCTGATTAAAGGTAAACATTTTTTTTCCAATTGATCGCATAAATTAACAAACCTAAAACTTTGAACGCGTTTTTCTCAAAACCACTTTTTTGAGTGCGGCACGCAGCAGAACTCGAGCAATTTTTATCCGATCGACTTCAAATTTGGACTGCATCAATAAAACTAGATTATCTAAAGAAGTACATAGGATTTTTTTTCGATATCTCAATAATAAAAAAAGTTATAGTCTATTTTCGACGAGAAATTTTGCTCGAAAATCGTCCTTTAATTTCCAAAGCGTGCCTATTTTTTAAAAATCAATATTTTTTCAAATCCCTATGTACTTCTCTTCAAAATATCATATTATTAACGAAAACACTCGGTATTTTTTTCAGATCGACTTTAAAGAGAGTTCTGCTGCGTGCCGCGAACCACTGCAGAGGCAACAGTACCTAACGCGGGAGCTTCCCCAGCGTCACCATGGGGCGTGAAAAATTTGAAATTTTTTTTTTATGTATCTTCAATAAACAACGAACAAAACAAAAAAAATTTCGAATATCTCTTTTTTTTCCCACAAAAAAAAATTCTTGAAAAATGGCAAAAAAACAGGGGGTCACAGTGGTGTTGTCCCTTAATAACAGATAGTTGAGGACGCGCGATCACCGATATCGAGCAGCGTTGGCTTGGGCGAATAGTTGGTTAGGTGATTGCTTCCTAACGTCTTCAAGAAATGGAGGTAGTGTAGTCACACGTGTGGGTTCAAATAAAAAACGACGAGGTCGCAAAAACCCTCAAGACGTGTCGGTGAACATCGAAAACTATAGAATCAAATTCCCCCAAGACTCCGTAATCTTCGAATCACAGAATGATCCAGTCCCAAATCCAACTAATTGGACCCTAAAACGACGTGACTTTCGTCGCCAAGTTGATGAAAAAAAAACACACGATCTCGCAATGGACAAAATAATTATTCCAATTTACGAATAACGATAGAAACAAGTCCGGTGTTTTACTGTCAACAATTTATTGAAGCCTTACGATACTGTCAATTTTGTATATTATTTTTCTCTGTTTTTTTTTTATGTATATACAAAACTCATAATGCTTTGAAAAAAAAAGGAATTATTTACTGACGAATTCGTTCGATCAGTTATTGCACGAGGTTTTTTTTTACTCTGGACATTTTGGGTTTTCCAGTCGCGGACGATAAGATCCCTATACCTCTAAGCTTTGATGCCGAATTCCTTCGCCTTGTCTTCCCACTTGGTCCTCCATTTCTTCTCGGGATCGTATTTGTCGGCGAGTTCCTTCCACGTGTCGGGCTTATTGTCAACGATATACCGAATCATCTTCGTAGCCCCGTTCTTCTGCTTCTCGTTACACTTCTCGCAGCCGGTCTCGATCGCATCGGGAAGTACGCCTGACGAACAATTCAAATCAATGACGAAATCGTGACACCCGAAAAAAAATATCTTTATTCCAAACATATTTTTTCGAGATCTCTCGTCCAATATAATTGAACATCGAATCAACGATACAATCGTAGCGAAAATAAAAATATATCTTTTTTAATTGATTTAAGGGGTCTTCTCACTTTAGACGCTAAAAAGGCTATTTTCATGATTTTTTATAGGTTTATATTATAGATATTGATATAAAAGTTATTACTCTTAATAAATACTCTTCGGAAATATATATATTTTTTTAAATTCTTTATTTAAGGGGTAAGACCACTGTAGAAATTTCGAAAAATATTTTTCTTTTGTTTTCTTAAAAGATGATTTAATATCTTCAAAATTACATACTCAAAAGAATTAAGGTGGGAAAAATGTTTTAATACTTCTATTGTGAATTTTGGCGCAGCCCCTCTCAGTCCGATGCAATCCGTACCGAAAACTTTAAACCCGTTTTTCTCGAAACTACATTTTTCAAGTCTCTTTCTCGATATATTACATATTTTTTTTTTATACAAAATTTTCGGACGAATTCGGACGAAATTTCGGAGAATTTTGAACTTTTGTTTAAAAAACGCGCTGTTTTTGCAAATATCGATATGTTTTTAAAAAATCCTACGTACTTTTGTAGCTATTCAGGTGTATAGACGAAAAAAAATGTCATTCACTGTAAATTAAAAATTGCAGGTGCCGTTTGCCCGGCCGCGCGCCTATGAAAAAAAGGCTTAGTCGAAGAAAGGCTGTGCAGCCGCCATTTTGTTTTATATTACTTTGAAAAAAAAATCGTGTATACAGTTTATGATATGTAAAAGAAAGGACATTTTTTAGAATTTTAATTTATTCCATTGTCCCGCTAAAAAAAATCCCAAAATATATTCATGTTTTCCCCCGCTACAGTGGCCATACCCCTTAAGTCACTATTTATAAACGAACAAGGTAGTTAAAAAAGTTGCCTAAAAAATTGTCGGTCTGCGCTGTTGATGAAATCTCGGAGATGAATCATCCGAAACAAAAAAATCAAACGGCTTTAGATTCAGTATATCAATGGCTATAGCGCATATCATACGATTTTTGATATGTGCAATAACAACAAAATGTCGGACATTTTTCGAAAAAAAAAAAACAAAAAAACGTGTTTTTTCACCGTTTTTGGCAAAAAAAATAGTAAACATCGAAATTTGAAAAAAAAATCCTTGAAATGCGTTATAGCTATAGTTGTATAGAATATGTGATTAAAATTTTATAAGGATCGGTTCAGTAGTTTCGGATATTTTATCAACAAGCCGTCGAAAAACGTTGTTCCGAGAAAAACGCATTTAAAGTTAGTTTGAGTTACATAAATACATAACATTAAAAAAAAATGTATTTCGAAAGTGTATTTATTAAGTTTAACAATTTTTATATCAATATCTATAACATAAATCTATCGCAAAAATGCATGAAAATAGCCTTTTTTAGCATCTAAAGTGAGAAGACCCCTTAAGGAGAGAAAAATATTTGGAAACAAGAGAAAACCGTGTAGAAAATTCGTAGAGAAGTTAATCGTGAGTAATTCATCAAACTTTTTTTCACTACTTGTTGCTCAACTTCAGCGTTCCATTATTTTGCGAATTTGATTCTTTCTCATTCTCATCCATTCAGGTGTACTGAAAATTCTGTCCGAATTCTTTTTTCGGTCAAATCGAACATATTTATCCCAAGAGCAAATATGATATCGAATTTTTAATTGTATGAATTGAAATTTATTTATGATTGTAATCCAACGTTATCCATTATTTAATTAAATAATAACAATATTAAGGCCGGAGCCTCAATTTGAAGGTCCGAAAAATTGGTTTTTTTTAAATTTCTTAAATCGATAGATAAACTATCCAAGAATATATTCATAAAGTTACAGAGGCCAATTGTAAATTTTCTCGAAGATACAAGGCCAAAAGCAGAGAAGCTATTGATATTTGATATTGATATTTTCTCCTATTGAAAACTTTGATGCGCGTTTTCTCCAGTATTGATTTTCACGATTTTTCCAAATTGGCGGGCGTGATAATAAAAAAACTAAACGACCTATTGAATCAAACCAAAATTTATTTTCTTCAGTATAAAAATCTCTTCTAAGTGAATTAAAAAAGTCGTTGAAAGTCTTTTTTAATAATTTTAATAGCACGTTAAAGTTTTTTTTAACACATTTTTTTCAAACCTGAGAAAAGTTATAATTTCACGATTTTTTCAGCTTTTTCTTAATTCACCCAGACGAAAAATACATGACAATTGAAAATTTTGTTGGTTTTTCGGTTTCAGTCAAGAATT